>JACGDI010005475.1:4879843-4905917 GCA_014898725.1 Jacaranda copaia | reverse complement strand
ATTCTTCACCCCCAAGAAAAATTCAAGAAATCTAATTTCTAAGTGAGAATAAAAACCAGTGACTTGTTAATGGACCCCCATAACTGAGCGCCATTCACGAGCAATCAAAGGGTAAGCAACTTTTACTTTTTGCATCTCATGCAACTCTTGATATATTTTGCCTCACTTTTCATATAGACTCACGCGACTGTGTGCCATCTATACAACTAACTGTTAAGTCAAACCTACCAATTAAAACTTTATCTCAAGACAGCCTTAAACATCCCTCATGATCGAGTGCCAATGCGTTAGGGTTCCCAAGTCAAAGATGCATCTCATGCTAAGTATATGCTCACAGCTTTTCTCCAAAGTGTAACCCTCGTGACCGAGTGCCATTACACAAAATCGGTAGCTTCATCATGGCATAAACTATTGGTGAAAGGCTTGTATTATTTAAAACTCTTTTAATTTGTATCCATTTTGACTTAATATTAGAAAATACTTAGACATTCTAAGTGAAGGGTTTTTCTTGCAAAGATGTCATCATTTTATCTTCTTATTTAAGTTCTTTATATTATAATCATGCATCTCATACAATAATAGGATGTGGAAAGTGTAAATAAGTAAATAGCTTTGTATGCTTGTAGGGTGGGATGACCATAAGCCTAACCAAGTGAGGACTTAGAGCCATAGGTGCATCACTTTAATTGATTTTAAGTTGGTTAAATTAAACTAAACTATTATATGAGAGTATTCTATACATTCATGAGTCTTCAAATGGCCTCCATGGCTCCATTGGACTCTTTGCTCCATGCAAAATTTACATGAAATGGAAATCCTCACTTCTAGTAGTTCTACTTTTATAACTTTTATAAGAGAGAACAAAAGGCAAGCAAGCCCCATTTAATACAACTTATTTGAACAAATTTGAAACAAATAAAATCAATTTAAAAGGCTTATACTCATCCGTATTCTTTCATTATTCATTACAAAATTAAATGAACAATAAATAAATCTAGAATTAATAATTAATTCCAATAATTAAATACTTGTCTCATAAAAAAATAATTGGACAAGCATAACTCTTCAGCCACAAGTTGGAGTTTAACTTTGACAAGTTTTAAGAAGCAACAAAAATGTCAAGCATAATTTTGAGGACTTGCACAATATTTGTGCATCCGTAACATAAGATTTAACATCATTTTTAGCTACTTAAGGAGCCTAAACATTAGCTCAAAACCTACCCAACCCTCAACTAGTGGCTGCTAGTTGAGTTGAGCACAACTCTAGGCAACTACTGCCCTGGTGGCTTGCTCAAAACTGGCCAGTAGCCCCTATTTTGGTGCTAAAGGTAAGTCAAGCCGATTTTTAGCTCAACTTTCATGCACTGAACATTATAGAACACATTCTAAACATTAAATCACAACTATGAACCAATTTCCAAATCTAAAACTTATTTTAAAACTAAAAATTAAAGCACTCAAACATGCTTCAAAAATTTAAGTCTAAATGAGAATCAAATTCTCCAAAAATCTCCAACTAAATTCCAATCCAATTAGATCCAAAAATTACCAAAACTATTTTAGCCATACTACAACATGCTATATCATCATATACTATCAATTAATGTCAAATCAACAGTCAACATTAATCACTATGAATTAAAACATACTAACTACATAAATTAACACTTAAATCACATAATAGCATGCTTTCAATTCATCAATCAAGAAGCTACACACAAATCAACCAAATTCTCCAATCCATCAATTAAATTGAGAATATGGTGATATGGATTAATCCATCACATGAATCAATCAACCAAAAAAAATCTAAATGTAAGCATGATTAAGGCTTCGATACTACTTGAAGGCTAGTAAGGCACTGAGATCTAATAGCAAAACTTCAAAACATCTAAGTAACTAGTTCCTACAAGCTAATCAATGATCTAATCATGTCTATAACTCATATTTAGATTGAGGATAAACTTGATGAGAAAATCCAAGGAGAATCAAGTGAACACTTTACAAATTATAGAATCTATCTGCATGCAGTGCAAAGAAAAGATTGCAATGATCACCTTATCAAATCACCATAGAAAACTCTGTTGGTGCTAGAAAATAACTTTGTGAACTTTTAGTCAAAATTTTAGATCAATTGACCATCTGGAGCATCTTGGAGAAATAACTTTGAGAACTTTCAGTCAAAATTTCAAATCAATTAGCCATTTGGAGCGTCTTGGAGAAAATCTCAAAGTCGAAACATATGCAATTAAATCTCTAGAAATTGAGCAAGTCATGCACCTTACCTCTATTGTAAAACTCCACACACTAATAAGATCTTCCTAGATCTCTAAACTATTAGTTGGAATAAGACCAAAGATCTTTTGATGATGGAAGCCAAATTTGGGGTCGAAAGATGAAGAAAGAAGTTTAGCTTTCAACACATGAAATGCTAGCTTGCAAAGGTTTTTAAGGGAAATGAAGAATCTAACTCTTCACACCAATAAGAATTGTATGGCCGGCCAACTATCTATATCTATATATAGATGTGAAATAGTGTGATGCTAAGGTGGCATCACACATTCCATGAGGGGGACGGCCAATGCGGTGTGACTAGGTGGCAATATTTAATTCCAAATTTCATTTGAATTTCATTTGAATCTTAATTACATTTGAAATCTCATTTCAGATTAATTAAGATGCCATCTTAAGTCTCATTCGAGTTTTTCCTCCAAAATTCATTCTTTCTATATAATCAAATAGAACTCTTTAATTTAATTAATTATTCTTTGACTTAACTCTTTAAGTTAAACTAGCTTAACTCCTTAAGCTAAATTCATTAAGTTGACACTTGAAGTTAACTTGATCAATTGATGGTTATATTGGCACCAAATAATTAACTCCTTAATTATTGGTCTAATTTAACTCTTAAATTAGTTGATTAATTTAACACTTAAATCAATCAAGCCAAAATAGACCTGCAAAATTTAGCCCCAAAAATTGGCTTACTAGGAGACATCATTTTCTAACTCTTTAGAAAATTCTCTCTATTAATTAGGAAGCTCATTGGATTTTATGTGCGACCCAATAGGTTCTACCATTCATTGGATATTGGCTCATAACTCATTGTAACTTTTGAATATCTTATATTATTTCTAGTTTAAAACTCCTTTCAAACTAGTGGACTCAATTCAATTAATCTTAATAATTGAAGAGTACCCAATCTCTAAGGTCGATATCCAACCTTAAGCCCATGGAGCCCAACTAATTGGCCAAAATGAATATTTTGGAAAACTATCATCGCTCTACAAGTGCCATGTAAATATGGTCTTTTTATCTCCTGTCTCCCAAACGAGGCCTAGGGCAAGATATTTGTCGGCTCCTTAATAACTTCGATACTATATCTCTATTCTTAATTTTTGATCCTTGTTGTGTGACCTCATCTTTGGAAAACTCCTTTTCCAAATTGTCACGCTACATTGCGTAATAATTTTTGGGAATCATTCATCATGGAACACATAGGGAATGTACTCACCTTTCAGAACAACAAAGAATCTGATTCCATCTTGAATCTCACAAATCTCCATTCCAAGTAGTTCATACCTAATTTCAACCCAAAAAAAAATGCTAGGTGGTCAAGGATGAGTCAAAGCATAAGGACCGTACACAAGATTACCATGGATCCTGAGGTCAAAGGACTAATAATATGCACTACCGTAAGTAGGGAAACTAGCCAATACCAACTTGCCACTATAGCAATATAGTGGATTCTCTTGTGGGTCTTTAGTGCCTTGTTCTCTAATAAGAACCCATTAAGATGCACCTATATCTCATACAGTTGCTCATGGAACAGAACAATCTCCAACCCTTGGATTTATGCATCAGTAATGCAAGTATATCCAGATCATAGATGGCCCATCTCATAAGATTCGATGACTTGAAAGATTTAAGATCACGATCGTGTGCGACTTATTCTATAGTCATGAAACTAAGTCCCACAATCATAGAAAATCTAAGGGTTTTTATCTAAATGCAAGTGAAGTGTAATAAAGTATAAGATAAAGATGGTCATATAAGAAATATCATTCAATCAAGATTATTTTACTAGGAAATAGTTTATACATGACCAATTTCATTAGCTTGTAGGGCACTATTCTTATATTCTCCCACTTGCCCTAAGGCCAATGCCCTATGGCATTAAAACCCATTTTCTCAAGATGTCCTTCAATGACCTTTTGCGATAAGGGTTTCACTAGTGGATCTACTATGTTTCCTTCTGAGGCAACTCTTTCTATTCGGATATCACCTCTATCAATGATCTCTTAGATCAAAAGATATTTCCTCAATATATGCTTGGATTGTTAATGAGATCTTGGCTCTTTACCTTATGCTATTGCCCCATTGTTGTCATAGGAAACAACTACTAGCTCAGTAATGCTAGGTACTAAATTCAACTCTTGAATGAATATTTTCATCTAAACACCTTCTATTGCAGCTTTTGATGCTACAATGTATTCCGCCTCTATAGTTGAGCCATGTTTGGAACTTTTCCATCTCACCGCACTGCCATTGAGCTAAAATATGAATCCACAATAGATTTTAGGTCATCTACATCAGATTGAAAACAAGAATCTGAAAAACCTTCAAGTTTCAATTCTCCATTACCATATACCAAAAACAAGTCTTTAGTTCTTCTCAAGTACTTCAGGATTGTTTTTATTGCTATCTAGTGGTTTTCATCGAGGTTGGATTAGAACCTACTCGTAACACTTAGCGAGTGTACCACATTTGGGCTTGTATATTGAACTAGATATATTATGCTCCCTATTGCTAAAGCATGCAGTATTTGGGACATCTTTTGTTTTTCTTCCTCAATCTTGGGGGCTATAAACTTGAAGAGATAAATGTTGTGTCCCATGAAAAAATATTCGCTTTTGGATTTTTTCATACTAAACCTCTTTAGCATTTGTCAATGTACAGGTTTTGGGAATGCCCCAACATTCTCTTTGATCTATTGCTATAGATACATATTCCCAATACGTAGGATACTTCTCCTAAATTCTTCATGGAGAATTATGTAGATAATCATGCTTTAGTACACTCTAATATTCCTACCTTATTTCCAATGAGAAAGATGTCATCGACATAAAGCACAATAAACTATACTAAATGCCTAGTAGCCTTCTGTACACATATGGTTCATACACATTTTTTGACAAAGCTAAATGATTTGACCATTTTGCCAAAACAAATGTTCCAACTTCGGAATGCTTGTGTGAGTCCATAAATATACCTCTAGAGTTTGCAAACCTTTTGCTTACTCTATTTGGATATAAAACCTTATAGTTGCTCTATATAAATTTCTTCTTTAATGCCACTATTGGGGAAAGTAATTTTTACAACACTTTGCCATAATTCATAATCATAATATACAGCTATGGCAAGTATGATTCAAATGGACTTAGGTATAGCAACTAGTGAAAAGGTTTCCTCAAAATCAATAACTGGTCTTTGAGTGTAACATTTTGCCGCTAATCATGCCTTAAAAGTCACCACTTTTCCATCTACCCCAAGCTTTCGCTTATAGATCCACTTGCTACCAACAGGAACTATTCCTTTTGATGGATCTACCAAAGTCCATACTTTGTTTGAGTACATGGAATCTATTTCGGATATCATGGCATCAAGTCAACATCCTAAATCTATGTTTGACATAACTTTCTCATAAGTCTTCTAATCATCACCCGATTGCCCCATCTCATGAAAAATTCTAAACATTTTGGGTTATTTCTTAATTGGTTCCAACTTTCTCCAAGTTTGTGTGCTAAACTCATGCAATTTCATTATTTCCACAACTTGTGGGATTTCTTGATTATCCTAAGCTTTATCAAGTTCAATAACAACGCGTTTTGTATCCAATAGAAACTCTTTTTCCAAAATGTGGACGTTCCTCGAGACAAACAACTTTTATTTCAAGGGATCATAGATGTAATAACCCATAAACTTAATTGGGTATCCCACAAACTTACATAAAATGGATCTACTATCCAACTTATCTCCCGCTATCTATCTTATGTAGGTAGGAGATCCCTAAACTTTTGGATAATGGTAAAAAGGTACTTTGCCATGCCATATCTCATATGGTATTTTTGCACTGACTTTGAGAGTACTACATTTAGCAGACTCGTAGTCGTTTCTAAGGCATATCCCTAAAAGGATATGGGTACATCAAAAAAAACTCATCATGGATTGTACCATGTCCAACAAAGTATGATTTCTCCTCTCAACTACTCCATTATGTTGGGATATATCCATTGAGAGAGAATCTCATTCTCTTTAAGATAATCCAAGAATTTGGTACTTACGTATTCTCTTCCTCGATCTGATCGAAGTGTCTTAATACTATGCCCTTTTTTCTTTTCTACTTCATTCTTATACTCTTTAAACCTTTCAAAGGCCTCAAACTTGTACTTCTTATGATACATATGTCCGTACCAACTATGGTTATCAGTGAAGGTAACGAAGTAAGAATAGTCACTTCTCTCACTACCCTTACTGATCTACGAATATCTACATAGATCAAATCTAAAAGACTTGTAGATCACTTTGTTTGTTCTATAAAGGAAGCTTTGGTCATTTTTTCTTTCAAACATGATTCACAAGTGAAAAGGTCCTGACTATCATTAACCTTTAGTGCTTTGAGGGCTTCCAACAGATTCATCATATTTTTAGAGATATGGCTATGTCTAGCATGCCAAAAAATGGCACCTTCTTGGATATCTAGCTTCCTTTTATTTGTTTGATCATGCATTCGAGGACTGGAAAATTTGAGCTTGTATAATTTATTAACTAATGTACCTTGAGTAATTAAGGAACCATTACTCAATGCTTTCAACTTCCCATTTGATATTGAAAAATTAAATCCTTTATTATCAAAATAGGAATTAAAATAATTTTCTCAACAAGATTAGGTACATAGTAAATAGGATCAAGAACAATACAAGAATTTCCTAACTCTAGTATCATTATGCTTTAGACCTCAACTGCAACTCTTACGCCATTTCCAAGGTGGAAAACTGAATCCCCTTCATGTAGACTCCTTCTTCTTGCCATCCTCTATAACGAGTTACAAAGGTTAGAACCACATGCAATATCAAATACCTATTAGGAAGAATTAGTCATCAAGTGCTCATCAAAGAAATATATACCCTTCTCAAAAGTAGCTAGGTAAGCTTTGTAGTTTCTTTTCTAGTGACCCTTTTTTTCACAATGGAAATAATTTGCATCGGTTTTAGCCTTTTTCTTAACTCTCTCACAATAGTTCTTGAGTTTCTTCCCTTTTAAGGAAGAACTTTTTTTTCTCTTAGCTCTTTTTTTAAGAACCCTAGGAATTTTCGACTTGGAGGAGGATACCATCATAAGAGGTTTTTCTTTTCTCATCGTCACCTCCATGGTCACTAATATGTTCACCAATTTATTGATCATGACCATTTACTTGGACATATTAAAGTTCACAATAAATTTGTCGAATGAGGGTGGCAACGATTAGAGGATCAAATCCATGTAAAGGTCATCATCCATAATCACATCAAGTTGTCCAAGCTTTTTCATAAGTCCAATCATCTTTAGCTTGTGATCATCGACACTTGCCCTTTCATTCATCCTTATCATAAAGAGCTCCTTACATAAAGCAAACCTTTCATGTCTTATTTGAACACCATACAACTCTTGCAGGTATCTGTAGATCTCACAAGCATATTTCATGTGCTCATGAGTCTTTTGGGGCTCATTAGTTATGGACGCCAACATGAGGCATCTAACTTGTAGATCGTCATACATAAATTTTGTGAACACTTCATGAACCTCATTGGTTGCATCATCACCCATAGTGTCTGAAAAACTTTGATCAATAACACATGTCTTCTTATCGGAGTCAAGAATTATCTTAATATTTTTCAATAAATCTTGGAAGTTAGGCTCGGTGAGTTTATTAGTTTCCAAAATGCTTGCGAGTAGATTTTTAGCCATTTCTTTGAAGATTTCAAAAATCTACATGATGTGAAAAAAAAAATAGAATGAGCATGTAATTAAATTTGATATTAAAAACATGTTCATGGTCTTTCAAGCATGTTTTTCTCTCACTATTTTATCAAATTATTCACCCCCAAGAAAAATATGGGAAATCCAATTTTCTAGTGAGAATCAAGACCCCAAGGACTAGCCAATAGACCTTCATGATCAAGCACCATCCATAAGCAATCAAAGGGTAAGCAACTTTTACTAATTGCAAAGAAAAAAAAAATTTACTAATTGCATTTTATGCAACTTTGGATATATTTTGCCACACTTTTCATATAGATCCACATGATCGTGTGCGATATATACTACTATGTGTTATATCAAACCCACTAATCAAACTTTGTCTAAAGATGGACTCATGACATGCCCCGTGATTGAGTGCCAATACATGAAGGTTCCTAAGTCAAATGTGCATCTCATGCTAAGTATATGCTGACAACTTTTCTCCTAAGTGTAACCCTCATGACTGAGTGCTATCACATAAAATTTGTAACCTTATCATGGCATACACTATTGGTGGAAGGCTTAGATTAATTTAAACTCTTTTAATTTATATTCATTTTGACTTAATATTAGAAAATACTTAGACATTCTAAGTGGAGGTTTTTGCTTGCAAAAATCTCATCATTTTATCTTCTTATTTAGGTTCTCTATATCCTAATTATGCATCTCATACATCAATAGAATATGAAAAGCGTATATAAGTAAATAGCTTTGCAGACTTATAAGGTGGGACGACCATAAGTCTAACTAAGTGATACACTTAGAGCCATATGTGCATCACTTCGATTGATTTTAAGTAGATTGAATTAAACTAAACTATTATATGAGAGTATCTCATACATTCATGGGTCTTCAAATGGTCTCCATATCTCTATTGTAAAAGTCCACACACCAATAAGATCTTCCTAGATCTCTAGTCGATTAGTTAGAATAAGACCAGAGATCTTCTGATGATGGAGGCTGAATTTGGGGTCAGAAGATGAAGAAAAAGCATAGCCTTCAACATATGAAATGCTAGCTTGCAAATGTTTTGGAAGGAAATGAAAAATCTAACTCTTCACACCTATAAGCAATTCTATGCCCGTTTAGCTATGTATATCTATACATAGATATAGAATAGTGCGAAGCCAAGGCGGCATCACACATTTCATGAGGAGGGGGCGGCCAATAGGGAGTGCGTAGGTGGTAAAATTTGATTCCAAATTTCATTTGAATTTCATTTGAATCGTAATTACATTTCAAATCTCATTTCAAATTAATTAAAATGCCATCACAAGTCTCATTTGAGTTTTCACTCCAAAATTCATTCTTCCTAATAAATCAAATTAAACTCTTTAATTTAATTAATTATTCTTTAACTTAACTCTTTACGTCAAACTAGCATAACTCCTTAAGCTAAATTGATTAAGTTAACACTTTAAGTTAACTTGATCAATTAATGGTCATGTTGCCATCAAATAATTTAATTTTTAATTATTGGTCTAATTTAACTCTTAAATTAGTTGATTAATTTAACACTTAAATCAATCAAGTCAAAATAAACCCTCAAAATGTGGCCCCAAAAATTGGTCCACTAGAAGACATCATTTTCTAACTCTCTAGAAAATTCTCTCCATTAATTAGGAAACTCATTGAATTTTGTGTGACCTAATATGTTCCATCATTCGTTGGACATGAGCTCACAACTCTTTGTAACCTTTGAATATCTTACATTTTTTCTAGTTTAAAACTTCTTTCAAGCTAATATACTCAATTTAATAGATCTCAATAATTGAAGAGTACCTAATCTCCATAGTCGATGTCTAACCTATGAGCCTATGGAGCCCAACTAATTAGCTGAATTAAATATTCTAGAGAACCATCATCGCTCTACCCGTGCCATATAAATACTGTTCTTCCATCTCTTATCTCTCAAAAGAGGCTTAGGGTAAGATATTTGTCGGCTTCTTAATAACCTTGATCCTATATATCTATTCTTAATGTTCAATCATTATTATGTGACCTCATATTTGGAAAACGCCTTTTCCAAATTGTCACACCACCTTGCACAAGGATTTTTGAAAATTGAACATCATGAAACACATAGCGGATGTATTTTCCCTTCACAATAATGAGGAGTTTGATTCTATCTTGATCTCACAAACCTTCATGTCAAGTAGCTCATACCCAATCTCAACTTAAAAACCCACTAGATAGTCAAGGATGAGTTAAAGTATGACGACCGAACATAAAGTTACCATGAATCCTCAGGTCAAAGGACTAATAATATGTACTAGTGTAAGTAGGAGAACTAACTACTATCGACGTGCCACTACAGCTATCTAGTGGATTCTCACATAGGTCTTAAGTGGCTAGTTCTCTAATAAGCACCCACTGACATCACCCATTAACATGCACCCATATCTAATACAGTTGCTCATAGAATAGAGCAACCTCTAACCCTTGGATTTATGCATCAATAGTGCAAGTCTGTTTGGATTGTAAATGCCCAGTCTTATAAGATCCTATGACTTGGAAGATTTAAGATCACGACCATGTGAGACTTATTCCATGGTCACCAAACCAAGTCCCACAGTCGTAGGTGATCTAAAGGCTTTCTCTAAATGCAAGTGAGGTATAATAGAGCATAAGATGAAGATGTTCATATAAGAAATATCATTCGATCAAAATTATTTTACTAGAAAATAGTTTATACAAGGCTAATCCCATTAGCTTGTAGGGCACTATTCCAGCAGCGGCAAGATGGTAGTAGCGTGTTCTCCAACTTATACTATTGCATATAATTAGTCTTCTAACATAAGGATCCATGGTAACCTTATATTTCGATCCACATGTTTTGACTCTTCACTAACCACGTAACGGGTCATTCGAGTGGAGATTGGGTATTAGGTACTTAAGCATAATGGTTTATGAGATCCAAGATGGGATCCATCTCCTTATTGTTGGGAAAGATGAGTGCATCTTTTATGTATTCTATAATGATCAATTTTAAGAAATCTTTGCGCAAGGTAATATGATAATTTGGAAAAGCAATTTTTTGAAGATAAGGTCATAAAGGGGAATCAAACATTGGAAATATAGTTATCGAGGTTATTGGGGAGTTGATAAATATCTTACCTTAGGCCTCTTTCAAGAGATAGGCGATGAAAATACCGTATTTGCATGGCAAGCATTGAGCTAGAATAGTTCATGGAGACATATTCATTCATCTAATTAGTTTCACTCCATGGGCTTATTGATTGACATCGACTATTGAGATTTGGTACTTTTCAATTAATGGAGATTAATTGAAAGAGTTATTAGTTTAAAAGAGTTTAAGCTAGTATGAATATTTTAATATTCAAAATATCATAATGATTTGTAAGCCCTTGTCCAATGAATGGATGAACTTAATAGATCACACACAAAAGCTTTAAGAAAGTTCTTACTTGACTAATAGTACTCTGTAAGGAGTTAGAAAAATTCACTCTAGGCATTTTTCGAGAGAAATTGATTGACTAGTTTATTGGTCATGTTAACTTGAGTAATTTAATTGTAAAATTAGTAAAAACAATTTAAAGAGTTAAATTGGACCAATTAAATTAAGTAGTTGATTTAATTGGTGCGATGTGACTATTAATTAGTCAACGTAACTTAAGTTAACACCTATTAACTTAAAACGTTGAGTTAATTGACTTAAGGAGCTAAGTCAAATCAATTAATTAAATTAAAGAGTTAATTCAATTAAAATGAAAATTTGGTTTTGGAGGGAAATTCAAATGAAAATGTTCATTCTAATTTAATTAAAGTTAATTTGCATTTATTTAATTTGCATTAACGTAGATGCTAATTAAATGCCAATGCATGTGAAATTCAAATTCATATTCAAGTTAGCAAGTTACAAACAAGCATGAGACGTGTGATACCAACTTGTATCTCATTCTCCTCTTTATAAATAGGTAAGTGGCTGACCATTAGATAGTCTTCACTAGAGATTCCAACATTTCCCTAGCTCTAAAAGTGTGATATTCATGTGTTGAAGATTCACACTCTCCAAACACTCTCCTTCTCTAATTTCTTACAAAACACCACTTTCACATTTATCCTCACAGTACCTAGCAGATTTGAGACTAATTTAACACTTTTCTTGGGTGTGAGGACTTAATCATTAGAGGTCCAACACTTAGGGGACTTGTTGCTCCTTGGTGAGCCATTGTTGTTCAATTTTTTGAGTGGCAGATTTGAAGGACCTAGGAGATTATTATTTGTACAAACATTTGGAATATTCTACCATGGTGTGTGATGGAGTTTTTTGCCAATATTAAGGATTTTTGGAGTTGTGGAAGGTGATCAATTGTTGATAGTTTCTGCTATGCACGATTTTTCCATTGAAGTGTTCCTTGGAGTGTTTCTCCTCTTGCCTTTGGATTTATCTTCTAAGGTAAATTTATTGGACTTAAATCTTTATTATAAACATGATTAGATCCTTGTAGTGGAGTAGTTAAGTTATATTTATCCTTTTTGTGGTTTTACATTACAGATCCTTAATCTACTTCTGCTTTCAAGTGGTATCGGAGCCTAATTCGTACTTTAATTTGATTTTTGAATTCACGTTATGAATTAATCCTAATCACCAAATACTTTATTCAATTGATGAATTTGATTGTTTGGCTGATTTTGCATGTGGCTCTTTTTGTGTGAATTGAGATATGCTAACATGTGATTTAAGTGTTTATTCATATGTTGGCATGATTTTGATTCATGTTAGTTAATGTTAAATGCTTATTTAGCATTGGATTATGTTATATGTTGATATAGCATGTTTGATTTGGCCGTAAAGTGTCTTGGTCATTTTTAGATTCAATTGGAATAAAGTTAATTGGATATTTTTGGAGGATGTTGATTTTCATTTTTACTTGATTTTTTGAAGCATGTTTGAATACTTTAATTTCTAGTTTTTAAAGGTGTTTATATTATGGAAATTTGTCAAAATTTGTATGAAATGATGTCATGGAGTTGTCGGTATGATTTGGAGTGGCAAAAATATTGCAATAATGGCCCGCAAGCCAATTAGAATAGCTATGTAAACTATTTTCTTGTAAGATAATATTGATTGAATGATATTTTTATTTGGTCATCTTCATCTTATGCTTTTAATTACTTTACTGGTAGTTGAATGAAGTCTTTAGATCACACAAAACTATGAGACCAAGACAATCCTAGTTGAATGATATTTTTTATATGGCTATCTTCATCTTATGCTCTTAATTACTTTACTGGTATTTGGATGAAACCCTTAGATCATTCAAAACTAGGGTACTTGGTCATGCACTAGGTGGTGATCATGAAATAGTCTTACACAATCATGATCTTTAATCTTCTAAGTTATAGGATCTTATGAGATAGAGCATCTAAAATCTAGATAGACTTGCACTCATGATGCATAAATCCAAAGGTAGGATGTTACTATATTCCATAAGCAATCCTATATGAGATATAGATACATATTTGTAGGTGCTTATTAGAGAACACAACACTGAAGGCCCATCTGGAGAATCTACTAGATAACCAGAGTAGCAAGTTCCCTAGTTTACACTAGTGCTTATAACTAGTCCTTTAACTTGAGAATTCATGGTAACCACATGCCTAGATCCTCTTGCTTTTACTCCTCTTTGGTCACCTAGTGGGCCATTTCGATGGTGATTGGGCATGAGTTAGTTAGATATGAAGATTTGTGAGATTTGATATAAAATCCAATCCCTCGTCTTTTTGAAGGGCCAGTGCATCTCTTATGTATTCTATAATGATCGATTCCAAGAAATTTTTGCACAAAGTAGTATCGCAATTTGGAAAAGGATTTTTCCAAATATGTGGTCATAAAATGGAATCAACCATTGAGAATAGAGATGTTATAGCAAGGCTATTAGAGAATTAATAAATATCTTGTCCTAAGCTTCTTACGGGATATAAGTGACAGAAAAATTGTATTTGCATAGTATGCGTAAAGCTGTCATGGTTTTCCAAAAGCATTCATTTCAATCAATCAATTGGACTCCATGGGCTCGAAGTTGGACATCAACTATAGAGATTGAGTACTATTTAAATAATGGAGATTAATTAAATTGAGTTGATTAGTTTAGAGGAGTTTAAACTAAAATGAATATATGATATTTCAAAGTCACCAGAAGTTGTAAGTCTATGTTCAAGGAATAGTAAAACCTATCGGATCACACGCAAAAGCTAATTGCATTTCCTAATTGCTAGAGAAATCTTTCAAGTGTTAGGAAATTCACTCCAAGTGACCGATTTTAGGGTAACTATAAATTGAGGTTAATTTTGGCATGATCAATTTAATTGTTACATTGATCAATTAATTTAAGGTGTTAAAGTACACCAATAATTAAGGAGTTAATTATTTGGTGCCATACAATATCAATTGGTCAAGTTAACTTAAAAAGTTAAGTTAACTATGACTAGCTTAAAAGTTAAGCTAATTGACTTAAGAGTCAAGGCAATAGTCAATTAATTAAATTAAAGTGTTTAATTTAATTAATGAGAGGAATCTATTTTTGAGCAAAAATTTAAACGAAAGGTTCATTTGATGTTATATTTTAATTAATTTGAAATTAGATTCTAAATTTAATAGAAATGCACACAAAATTCAAATTTAATTTAAATTTGCTAGCTTGCAAGAAAGTGGGCAGTCCCCTGCCTTGAGGAATGTGTGATATCACCTTGGCATCACACTATCCTTCCTTTATATATAGATATAGAGGTTAGAGTTAGAGATACTATGCATATCCATATGAAGAACTAGATTATTATATTTTTCCCTCCATTTTCAAGTGTTGCCTCATGTGTTGAAGCTCTACATCTCTCTTTTTCTTTGACCCCCAAATCGGCCATCTACCTCTCATTTCTTCTCTCTATCTACAACTAATAGTGAGAAGAAATAGGATACTTCATTGGTGTGTGGATCATATTGATAAAGGCAAAATAATTAGATTGATAGCCTTTGGAGATCCACCAAACAGGGTAGCAATTTGGTGATTTTCTTCCAGGAGATCCTAAAAGGGTTTTCATCTAATATTTTCATAGTAGATTCATCATGGAGTTGAAAAGCTACTAGAATTATTTTGTAATTTTTAGATAAGTGTCAATCATACAAAAGTTGCATCCTTCTAGTTGTGCTATTGTTACAGTTTTTAGATTAAAGAAAAGTTCTTCATTGTCTCCCTAGATTTAAGCTTATCAAGGTAACTTTCTACTTAGATTTGAATCATGAGCATATTTAGATCCTTGTTAGCCTGTGTAGCCTAGTTAATTTTAGCTTTTGAAATTTTAATCATTAGATCCTAATGCTATACTTGTCTTCAGAATAAGTTTTACACAGTCAAGATCTAAAATCTTCCAAGTTATAAGATCTTATGAGATAAGGTATTTAAGATCCAAATAGACTTGCACTAACAATGCATAAATCCAAGGGTTGGATGTTGCTTCATTCCATAAGCAATTCCATACGAGATATGGATGCATGTTAGTGAGTGGTTGTTAAAGAATGAGATACTAAAGGCCTGCCTAAAGAATCTACTAGATAGCCATAGTGGCAAGTCGATAGTGGCAAGTTCTCCTACTTACGCTAATGCATAAAAGTAGTTCTTTAACTTGAGGATCCATAGTGACCTTTTGTTTAGGACCTCATGCTTTGACTCTTCCTTGATCACCTAGTAGGCCATTCGGGTGGTGATTGGGCAAGAGCTACTTAGACATGGAGGTTTATGAGATCCAAGATGGGATCTAACTCCTCTTTTTGTGAAGGGTGAGTGCATCTCCTATATATTCTATACTGATTGGTTCTATGAAATCCTTGCATAAGGTAATATGATAATTTGAAAAAGGAGTTTTCCAAAGATGAAGTTGTAAAGTAGAATTTAATATTGGGAATAGAGACATAATATTGAGGTTATTAAGGAGAAAGCAAATATCTTTCCATAAGCCTTTTTTAGGAGACAGAAGACGGAAAGACTGTATTTGCATAATATGCGTAAAGCTATAATGGCTCTCCAAAAGTATTCATTTTGGCTAATTAGTTGGGCTTCATGGGCTTGAAGTTGGATATCAACTATAGAGATTGGATACTCTTCAATTAATGGAGATTAATTGAATTGGGTCGACTAGTTTAAAGGAGTTTAAACTAAAATGAATATTCGATATTTGAAAGTCACAATGGTTGTGAGCTCATATCTAATGAATAATAGAACTTAACGGGTCACACACAAAAGCCAATTGCATTTCCTAGATGATGAAGGAATTTTCTAAGAGTTAGAAAATTATTCCTTAAGGACCGATTTTGAGGTTAGAGAAATAGAGGTCATTCTTAGGCTTGGTTAATTTAAGTGTTAAATTGATCAACTAATTTAAGGAGTTAAATTAGATCAATAATTAAGGAGTTCATTATTTGGTGCCACATGACCATCAATTGGTCAAGTTAGCTTAAAGAGTTAAGTTAACTATTACAAGTTTAAAAAGTTAAGCGAATTGCCTTAAGAGTTAAGTTAACAGTTAATTGATTAAATTAGAGTGTTTAATTTAATTAATGAGATGAATATATTCTGGTGGAAAAATTCAAATGAAAGGTTCATTTGGTGTGGCATTTAATTTATTTGAAATTAGATTTCAAATGAAATTGAAATGCACACAAAATTCAAATTCACATTTGAATTGCATCTTGCCAACTTGCCATGCAAGTTGGCAGTCTTCCCTTGAGGAAGGTATGATGCCACCTTGACATCACACCATTCTCACTCTATATAGAGGTATAGATATAGATGGAGAGAGGGGCAGCCAACTCATGCATTGCATGAAGAATTAGATTCTCTCACATTTTCCCTCCAAATTTCAAGTGCTGCCTCATGAGTTGAAGTTTTACTTTCTCTCTTCTTCTCCTACCTCAAATCAAACCTTCATCTCTGCAAATCTCTTCTCTATTCTCCAAGTAATATTGAGGATATTAGGATCTAGCATTAATGTGTGGATCACATTGTTAGAGGCAAAATAATTGGATTGCTAGCCTTTGGAGAGCCATTGTTAGGGTAGTCCGCTTGGCAATTTTATTCTGGCACTTCCTTGTATCTTTTTCAGCTAAATTTGTTGTATTAGCTTAATAAATGAGTTAATAAGGTGATGTAATGTTTTTGGAATTTTTTGAGAAGTTCAGATCATGCAAAAGTTGCTCCAAATTCATTGCTATGCTGTGTGGCAGTTTCTGGATTGAAGAAGTGTTCTTCATCTCTTCCTTGTTTTGGAGCAAATCAAGGTAATTCTCCATCCAAATCTGAATCAATAGAATGTTTAGGTCCTTGTTAGCATGTGTAGCCTAGTTTATTTTCAGTTTTATTATTGGATCCTAGTGCTAGAAATGCCTTCAAATTGCATCAAAGCCTAATTCATGCTTTGATTTGGATTTTTTTAATGATTGATTCATGTGATGGATTGATCAAAATCACCAAATTCTCTATTCATATGATAGATTGGAATGTCTGGATGATGTTGTGTGTGGCTTCTTGATTCATGAATTGAAAGCATGCTAATATGTGTTTTAAACATTTATTCGTATGATTCGTATGTTTCAATCATAGTTTCTAATGTTGAATATTGATTTAGCATCGGATGATGTTATATGTTTATATACCATGTTGTTGAAGTTCTGGACATTTTTGGATCCTATTTGATTGGAGTTTTGTTGGTGATTTTTGAAGAATGTGATTCTTACTTTAACTTGTTTTTGAAAGCCTGATTGAGCACTTGAAATTTCAATTTTGAAAGGTGTTTTAGATCTAAAATTTCATTTATAATGTGTTTTATAATGTTTAGAAGTTGTTCTAAATTTTTGATACTCAAAAAGTTAAGCAAAATTGAGGTGACTCGGCTATGACCTTGAAACAGAGCTTATTGCCCTCCCTTGACCAGGTGCTAGTTGGTAGCGAGAATGCCAAGCACACACCTACTACATGGTAGCATGCCCAGCCTGGGCAAGTAGTGGCTAGTTTCGGTCAAGGCTAGTTTTTGCCTCATTTTTTACTCTTTTTTTATGATCAAAAGTATTATATTGCACACATATTAGATGCACAAATGTTGTGCAAGTTCTCAAAATTATGTTTGACATTTTTTACTACTTTTGACAACTTGTTAAAGTTAATCTTCCACTTGATGCATAAATGATATACTAGCTCTTGCTTGGCCAATTATTTACTTATGGGATAAGCATTTAATTGATGGAATTGAATGTCAATTCTAGATTTATTTGTTGTTCATTTAATTGTTGAATGGCAGATGAATGAATGGGGATGATCATGAGCCTTTAATATTGATTTTATTTATTTCAAGTTGTTGAAATTGGGGCTTGCATGCTTCTTAATATCTACATTGTAAATATTATGAGGGTAGAATCACTAAGTGTGAGGATTTCTTTTTAATGTAAATGTTGCATGGAGCAAAGGGTACCATTAGAGGCATGGAGACTTTTAAAGACCCACAAATGAATAGGATATTCTCATATAATAGCTAGATTTAATCAACCCACATAAAATCAACTAGGTAGTGCACCTATGGCTCTAAGTGCACTATTTGGGAGCATGATAGGGGCATTTACGTATTTAGACATTTCATATCCTATTAATGTATGAGATGCATGGTTAGGATATAGAAAACCTAAATAAAAAGATAAAATTGATGAGAGTTTTGCAAGCAAAATCCCTCTGCCTAGAATGTCTAAGTACTTTTAAATATTAAGTCAAATTGATACAAATTAAAAGAGTTTTATAATCCATACCTTTTTCCAATAGTATATGGCATGAAGATGCTACCATCTTTGTGTGATATACATTTGGTCATGAGATTATGCTTAGATGGAAAGCTATGACCCATACTTTGCATATGATGCACCTTTGATTTGAGAACACCCATGCATTATACACTCAGACATAAGGGATGTTGTGGTGCCCGTCTTGAATCAAAGTTTGATTGGTAGGACCGAATAATGTAGAGATTATCCTTATAGAGGATCTATATGAAAAGGTGAGGCAAAATATATCAAGAGTTGCATGAGATACAATTAGCAAAAGTTGCTTACCTTATGTTTATGGATATACATCCAGTCATGAGGGTTCACTTACAAATCCTTGAGGCTTTGATTCTCACTAGGAAATATGATTTGCAGAATTCTTCTTAGAGGTGAAGGGTTTGATAAAATAGTAGGAGCAAAACATGCTCGAAAGACTATGAACAAGTTTTCAATATCAAAATTTAATACATGTTTATACTTTTTTTTTGCCTCTTGTAGATTTTCAAAATCTTCAAAAAGAAAATGGCTAAGATTCTACTCACAAGCATTTTGGAAACTAATAAGCTAACTAAAACAAACTTCCACAATTGGCTAAGAAACTTTAAGATAATACTTGACTATAAAAAGAGGATTTATGTCCTATATAAAAGTCCGCCAGACACATTGGGTAATGACGCCACCGACAAGGCCCATGAAATGTTCACTATATTTGTATGTGATGATCTACAAATGAGATGCCTTATGATAGCTTCCAAGACCAAGTGAGATCCACAAATACCTACAAGAGTTGTATGGTGTACAAACTAGGCATAAATGGTTTGTTTTGTCGAGGGAACTCTTTAGGTTAGGGATGGTTAGGGTTCAAGAGTGCATGATCATGGGCTAAAAATGATTGGACTTATCAAAAATCTTGGGCAACTTGATGTGATTATAGACAATGACCTCTATGTGGATTTGATCATCTACTTATTACCCCTATCGTTCAATCAATTTGTTATAAACTTTAATATGTCCAAGCAAGAGGTGATGATTGATGAATTGGTGAACTTGCTTGTTACCATTGAGGTGGCAATAAAAAAGAAGAAACCTCTTATACGTGCTTTCTCTATTAAGTCGAAAGGCTATAGGGGTCTAAGAAATAGAGGTAGGAGAAATAATAGTTCTTCCTCTAAAGGGAAACAATTTGTGAAAGGTTCTGAGGGGTCAAGAAAAAGGACATTGGAAAAAAAATTGCAAAGCTTACCTTGCAACCTTTGAGACAGGTATGCACTTCTTTGAAGTACATTTGACAACTAACTCTTTCTCATGGGTATTTGATACTGCATGTGGTTCTTACCTTTACAATTTTTTATAGGGGATAGAAAGAAAAAGGAGTCTTTGTAAAGGGAATATGATCCTTTGCTTAGGAAATGGAGCAAGAGTAGTCACCATGGTCTAAGGTGTAATCAAGTTAGACTTATGGAATACTTGCATTGTACTTAATCTTGTTTATTATGTACCGAATCTTGTTAAGAATATTATTTCAATTCCCATTTTTGATAATGAAGGATATGATTTTTCTATATTGAATGGGATGTTGAAGGCATTAAAGAATGATTCTTTGATTGCTCAAGGCATATTAAAAAACGGATTGTAAAACCTTGGTTCTCAACCTTCACTAATACACATTCAATCAAACAAAAGAAAATTAAATAATAAAAAGATGCCATTCTTTAGCAATCAAGGCTTAGGTGTATTTCTAAAAATAGGATAAACAAGTTAAAAGCTCTTAAAGCACCAAATGTTAGTAGAATTAAGGGCCTTCCTACCTATGAATCTTGTTTGAAAGGAAAAATAACCAAAGATCCTTTTGTTGAACAAATGGAGCACTGCACAAGTCTTTTGAATTTGAACTATACAGATGTTTGTGGCCCACTAAGAGTTAGTGAGAGAAGAGGCTATTCTTTCTTCATTACCTTCACTAATGATTATAGTTGGTTTAGATATGTGTATCTTAAGAAGTACAAGTTTGAAGCCTTTGAAAAGTTCAAAGAGTATAAGAGTGAGGTGGAAAAGCAAAAGGTACTTAGTATTGAAGCTTTTTGATCAAATCAAAGAGAAGAATAATTAAGTATCAATTTTTTGAATTATCTAAAAGAGAATGGGATTCTCTCACAATAGACTTCACTTGGCATACCAACCATACTTTATTGGACATGGTACATTCTATGATGAGCTTTTTGGATGTATCCATATCCTTTTGGGGATATGTCTTACTTATGATGGCAAAGCTAGTAAATGTAGTATCTTCAAAGTTAGTGCCAAAAATACCGCATAAGATACGGTATGGCAAAGCACTCTCTTACCATTACCTTAAAGTTTGGGGGTCTCCCGCCTACATGAGACGAACAGTGGGAGACAAATTGGATAGTAAATCTATCTTATACAAGTTTGTGAGATACCTTAGAGAGTCTATGGGTTATTACTTTTACGATCACTCAAAATAAAATGTGTTTGTTTCAAGGAATGTCTACTTTTTGGAAAAATAATTTCTATTAGATAGAAATGGCATTGCCATTGAACTTGATCAAGTTCAAAATGATCAACAAATCCCACAAGTGATGGAAATGAATGAGCAATAATAGCCTTACACACAACATCTAAAAAGGTTGGATTAGATCAAGAAGAAACCCACAAAGTTTGCATTTCTTCATGAGATGAGCCAATCGGATAATAATTAGAAAACCTGTGAGAAAGCTATGTTAGATATAGACTTAGGAAATTAGGTTGACATCATAAGATCCAAAATAGACTTCACATACTCCAAAAAAGTATGGACTTTGGTAGATCCACCAAAGGGAATAGTTTTCGTTAGTTGTAAGTGGATCTATAAGCAAAAGCTAGAAGTCAATGGAGAAGTAGTAACTTTAAGGTGCGACTAGTGGCAAAAGGTTATACTCAAAGACCCAATATCAATTTTGAGGAAACCTTTTCACTGGCCACAATACCTAAGTTTATTTAAATTTTACTTACCAAAGTCACATATCATGACTATGAGATATGGCAAATAGATGTGAAAAATGCTTCCCTTAATGAAGACATTGAAGAAGAAATTTGTATAGAGCAATCAGAAGATTTTATATTCAAGAGGAGTGAGCAAAAGGTTTGCAAACTACAAAAATCTATTTATAAATTGAAATAGGCATTGTCAAGTTCGAAAATACATTTTGACAAGACAGTCAAATTGTTTGGTTTTGTCAAAAATGTGTATAAACTTCATGTATACAAGAAAACTAATGGGAGTAAAGTATAGTTTATTGTACTTTATGTTGATGACATCATTCCCATTGGGAATAAGGTAGAAATGTTAGAATGTACAAATTATCGTTATCTACTCAATTCTCCATGAAGAATTTAGGAGAAGCATCATATGTATAGGGAATACATATCTATAGAGATAGATCGAGGGAGATGCTGAGGCCTTCCCAAGCCCCATATATTGACAAAATACTAAAGAGGTTTAGCATGGAAGAATCCAAGAGGGGATTTCTTTCCATAAGACATGACATTCATCTTTCCAACTCTATGGCCCTCAAGACTAAAGATAAGAGACAAAGAATGTCCCACATACCTTATGCGTCCACTATTAGGAGTATAATATATGCAGTTTAATATACAAGATTAGATATAGCATAGCTCTAAGTGCTACAAGCTATTTTCCAATCCAATCCCAGTGAAAGTTATTGGATAGTCATAAAAGTAATCCTTAAATACTTGAGAAGGACTAAGGATTTGTTTTTGATATATAGCAATGGAGAATTGAAACTCAAGGAGTTTTCAAATTCTAGTTTCCAATCTAATGTAGATAACTTAAAATCCATATCTGGATTCATATTTTACCTCAATGGTGACATAATGAGTTGGCCGAATTTCAAACAAGAAACCACGGCTAATTCTACCATGATGGCAAATTATATTACAGCTTCAAAAGTTGTAAAGAAAGGTGTTTAGATAAAAAACTTCATTCAAGAGTTGAATGTGGTGCCTAGCATTACTAAGCCAGTAGTTGTCTTCAGTGACAACAACAAGGCGATAGCTAGGATCTTATCAATGATCTAAGCACTTATTGAGGTAATATCATTTGATCAAGAAGATCATTGATAGAGGCGACATCCGAGTGAAGAAAGTAGCCTCAAAAAAGAATACAGAAAATTCACTAACTAAACCCTTACGCAAAAGGTCTTTGAAAAGCATCTTGAGAAGATGAGTCTCAAGGCCATGGGAAATTAGCTTTAGGTCAAGTGGGAGATTGATGAAATAGTGCTCCACAATTCAATTAGATTGGCCTTGTAAACTATATTCTTGTAAGACAATCTTGATTGAATGATATTCTTTTTGTAGCCACATTCATTTTATGCTCTTAATTGCTTCACTTGCATTTGGATAAAGCATTTAGATCACATAAGACTATGGGACTTGGTCATCTCACTTGGTGGTGATCATAGAATAAGTCTTACACAGTTATGATCTTAAGTCTTCCAAGTCATAGAATCATACGAGGTAGGGCATTTAAGATTCAAATAGACTTGCACTAATGATGCATAAATCCAAATGTTGGAAGTTCCAGCATTCCACAAAGAATCCTATATGAGATATGAATGCATATTAGTGGGTGCGTGTTAGAAAATGAGGCACTGAAGGCCTACCTAGAGAATCCATTAGATAGTCGTCAAGGTAAATTAGTAGTGATAAGTTCTCCTACTTATGCTAGTGTATATAATTAGTTCTTAGACTTAAGGATCCTTGATAACCTTGTACTTTGGTCTTTATGCTTTAACTCCTCCTTAGTATCGAGTTGATTAATTTAAAGGAGTTTAACTAAAATAAATATTCGATATTCAAAAGTCACAATGGTTGTGGACCTATGTCCAATGAATAGTAGAACCTAATGGGTCACATGCAAAAGCCAATCGCATTTCCTACATAATGAAGGAATTTTCTAAGAGTTAGAAAATTACTCCTTAAGGATCAATTTTTAGGTTGGAGAAATTGAGGTCATTTTGAGGCTTGATCAATTTAAGTATTAAATTAATCAACTAATTTAAGGATTTAAATTAGACCAATAATTAAGGATTTAATTATTTGGTACAACATGACCATCAATTGGTCAAGTTAGCTTAAAGAGTTAACTATGACTAGCTTCAAAAGTTATGCGAATTGACATAAGAGTTAAGTCAAATGTTGATTGATTAAATTAGAGTGTTTAATTTAATTAATGAGAGGAATATATTTGGTGGGGGGGAATTCAAATGAAAAGTTCATTTTATGTGGCATTTTAATTAATTTGAATTTAATTTCAAATAAAATTTAAATTAGCATGAAATTCAAATTCACATTTGAATTGCATCTTACCAATTTGCAAGGTAAGTTGTCGGTCCCTCTTGAGAAATGTGTGATGCCCTTGACATCACACCATCCTTACTTTATATATAAATATGGAGGAAGAGAGGGGTAGCCACCTCATGCATTGTACGAAGACTTAGATTTTCCCACATTTTCCTTTCAAATCTCAAGTGTTTCCTTATGTGTTGAAGCTTCACTTTCTCTCTTCTTCTCCACCTCAAATCAATCCTTCATCCCTGAAAATCTCATTGTTGTTCTCCAACTAATATTGAGGATATTAGGATCTAGCATTGGTGTGTGGATCATATTATTAGAGGCAAGACAATTAGATTGCTAGCTTTTGCAAATCCACTGTCAGGGGCAGTCCGCTTGGCAATTTTATTCTGGAATTTTCTTGAAGTGTTTTGAGCTAAATTGTTTTCAGTAGCTTCATGAGGTAATTGAGAAGGTTCTGTAATTATTTCAAAATTTTTGGAGAAGTTTAGATTGGACAAAAGTTGCTCCAAATCCGCTGCGATGTTGTGTGATAGTTTCCAGATTGAAGAAGTGTTCTTCATCTCTTTCTTCATTTTGAGCAAATAAAGGTTAATTTTCTATCCAAATATGAATCAATAGCATATTTGGATCCTTGCTAGCATGTGTAGTCTAGTTTATTTTTAGTTTTATTATTGGATAATAGTGCTACATGTACCTTCAGAAAACATTAAATAGTTGATTGGTGTAAATTATGGCTGGGTTGCCACATTGACTAGCAGTAGCTAGACACAACCATGGGCATGCCTTGTGTATGCTCGTTGCATTGCCAGCTGGTTAGCCAATTGGGTAGCAGCTCATCCAAGGTCACCCTAGAACCCATTTGTTTGCTATTTTGGTGTATTTGGCTTATCAAGCTTCATTATTTCATCTTTATTTTGATGCACAAATGTTGTGTAAGTGCTCAAAGAAATATTAGACATTTTTTCTTTCTTTTATAGTCAAATTCAAGTTAATCTTCAATTAACTGCAAAAATAACTTGCATAAAGAGTTATGCTTATTTTTGCTAGTTAATGTATTATTTATGAGATAAGCATTTAATTTCATGAATTGAATATCAATTATTATTTATCATTCATTTAATTTTTGAATGGATGATGAATATGTAGGGATGATCATGAAACTTTTTTATTTGTTTTAAGTTGTTGAAAGAGGTTGTATTAAATAGGAGCTTGCATGCCTCTTATTTTTCTATCTTGTAAATGTTATGACAGTAGAACTCAAGGGATGAGTATTTCATTTCTCTTGTAAATGCTACAAGGAGACAAAGAAGGCCAAAGGAATCAAGGGGCCATGAACACCCATGAATGTATCAAATACATTTAAGTAATAGCTAGATTGAATCAACACACTTAAAATCAGCTAACTAGTGCACTTATCGCTCTAAGTGTGCTTTTTGATTAAGGCTCATGGTTATCATACCCTAGGAGCATGCTAGGCGTATTTACATATTTATGTTTTCTTTATCCTATTGATGCATGAAATGTATGTTTTGAATATAGAAAACAGAAATAAAAGAAGATAAAATTGATGAGATATTTCAAAGTAAGAAAATTGAACCAATCCACTTAAAATCAATTAATTAATGCACTTATAGCTCTAAGTGCACCACTTAATTAAAGCTCATGATCATCATACCTTAGGAAAATGCTAGGCGCATTTTCATATTTATGTTTTCGTTATCCTATGATGTATGAGATGCATGGTTAGAATATAGAAAACCTAAATAAAAGAAGGTAAAATTGATGAGATTTTTCAAAGAAAATTGAATCA
>JACGDI010005475.1:4770409-4879743 GCA_014898725.1 Jacaranda copaia | reverse complement strand
GAATATAGAAAACCTAAAAAAAAAAAGATAAAATTGATGAGATTTTTCAAAGTATGAAAATTGAATCAACCCACTTAAAATCAATTAAGTAATGCACTTATAGCTCTAAGTGCACCGCTTGATTAAAGCTCGTGGTTATCATACCCTGGCAGTATGCTAGGCGCATTTACATATTTGTGCTTTCTTTATCCTATTGATGTATGAGATGCATGGTTAGAATATAGAAAACTTAAATAAAAGAAGATAAAATTGATGAAATTTTTCAAAGTAAGAAAATTGAATCAACCTACTTAAAATCAATTAAGTAGTACACTTATAGTTCTAAGTGCACTACTTGATTAAGGCTCATGATCATCATACTCTAGGAGCATGCTAGGTGCATTTACATATTTATGCTTTATTCGTCCTATTGATGGATGAGATGCATGGTTAAGATATAGAAAACCTAAAAAAGAGAAGACAAAATTGATGAGATCTTTCAAAGCAAGAAAATCCCCTCACTTAGAGGAGTTTAAGTGTTTTCAAAATATTAAGTCAATTTGGATACAAATTAAAAGGGCTTTTAATTAATCCAAGCCTTCTATCAACAGTTTGTGAGATGAGATGCTATCACATTTGCGTGATGTCTCACAAGTAGTAGGTCGAGCTTAAGATGGAATGCTATGCTCACTTAGCATGTCATGCACTTTGATTTGAAACTAGCTATGCTATTATCTCATAAGTCATGAAATCACCTAGTTTGGTTTCTAATTAAAGATTGATTGATAGGTTCGACTCAAACACCTAGTAGTGTAGATGTCACATGAGTTGTGGGTCTATATAAAGAGTGAGGCAAAATATATCAAGAGTTTTATAGACATGCAATTAGCAAAGGTTGCTTGCCCTACGATTGTTTGTGGATATATCATGAGTTATGGGTGTGCTATAAGTCCTTTAGGCCTTAATTCTCACTAGGAAATGAGATTTTCCAAATTCCTTATGTGGATGAGGAATTTGATAAAATAGTGGGAGAAAAACATGCTTAAAAGACCATAAACTTCTTTTTAATAACAAATTCAATCATATTCTTATATTCTCTTTTTTGCATTTGTAGATTTTTAAAATCTCAAATCAAATGTCTAAAAATCTACTCAACATTATTTTGGAAATCAATATATCAATCAGGCCTAACTTCCATGATTAACTAAACATCATAATCATTTTACATTTTGAGCAATAGATATATATCCTATATCATGATGCTCCTAATTCCATAAAGATTAATGTAGATCAAGGACATGTGAAAAGTTCACGAAAGAGGTTGAGGATCCCCACCTAGCCTATAGTCTCATGGTGGAATCTATTAACTTCAAAAGTCTCACAAACACATGAAATATACCTCGGTCTATTACTTAAAGCATCATAAAGCAAACATATAAGAGATTCATATTGTCCAAGGATATTTTTCAAGTTAGGATGATTGAGGGGTCCTGTGTCCTCGACTATAGTTTAGAGATGATTAAACTTGTTAAGAAACTCTTGAACTTGGACTTAATGAAGGACAATGATTTCCATGGAGACTTGATCCCTATATCCTTGCTGAGTTTACTTTACCAAAGTGTTTGTCTTATTAGAATAGTACCCCACAGCTAATGAGATTGGTATGTAAACTACTTCACTTGTGATATAATCTTGATTGAATGATATTCATTTTACATGAACATTTTCATCTTATGCTTATATTACTGCACTAGCATTTGGTTGAAGCCGTTAGATCACACAAGGCCAAAGGACTTAATCACGCATAGGATGGTGATCATGAATAAGTCTTACACAAACATGATCTTAAATCATTTAAGTCATAAGATCTTATGAGATAGGGCATCTAAGATTTGGATAGACTTGCCCTAACAATGTATAAATCCAAGGATTGGATATTACTCTATTTCATGATCAATTCATATGAGACAGGGGTGCATGTTAGTTGGTGCTTATTAGATTAAAGAACAAGTTCACTGAAAGCCTACCCGAAGAATCCATTAGATAGCCATAGTGCCAAGTTGGTAGTAACAAGTTCTCCAACTTATCATTAGAGGCAAAACAATTCGATTGCTAGCCTTTTGAAGATCCTCCGTTTGGGCAGAAACTTGGAGCCATTTATGGAGGCCCTTTGGAGTATTTGATTTGTTTGAATTTATAATTTGGATTCATCAAGGTGTTGGTGATTTTAATTTCAAATTTCATCATATTCTAATGAGTTTTGGTTGGGCAAAAGTTGCCCACAATCTGCTGCGCCAGTGGGGACTGCATTGAAGGAGTTCAAGCTAGTCTTTACAATTTCGGTTGAATTTTGCTTTTAAGGAAATTCTCTGACCTAAATCCATTTTATTAGCATGAATTATATCTTTTGGGAGGTGTGATAAAGATCAATTTTAGTTTTTTAATTGTTTTGAATTGGATCCTTGGCTTACACCTTCTTTCAAGTGGTATCGGAACCTAAATTCATGCTTTAATTTTAATTTTTGGATGATTGATTCATGTGATAGATTGATCTAAATCTCCAATTAATTGATCCAAGTTACATATTGGAGTGTTTGGATGATGAGGCACATGGCTCCTCCACTTGATGAATTGAAATTATGCTAACATGTGTTTTAAGTGTAAATTCAAATGTTAACATGTTTTAATTCATAGTTGCTAATGTTGAATGTTGATTTAGCATTAGTTGATATAGTATGTTAAATTTGGCCTTAAAGAGTTATGGTCATTTTTGGGTACAATTGGATTGTAGATTGTTGGAGATTTTTGGAGAATGGTGATTCTCACTTAAATTTGATTTTTGAAGCATGTTTGAGCACTTGAAATTCAATGTTTAAAAGGTGTTTTAAATCTATAATTTTATCTATAATATATGATTTAGTCTTTCAGAGGTGTTCTAAAATTTTTGGCGCACAAAAGGCAAACCTAAAATGACTTGAATCGGTCCATACTTCATAACAAGGCAAGCTGGCAGCCCTGCCACCTATTGCATGGCTGTGGACTCTGGTTGGGCAGCAGCGCCCCATTTGAGTAGGGGACAAGTTTGAGGGTTTTTTAGTTCCTTTGGTGACCAAAAGGGCACTAAATCATGCTAGATAGATGCAGAAATGTTGTGCAAGTTTTGAAAATTATGTTTGACATTTTTATTGCTTTTAAAGTCTTGTTAAAGTTAATCTTCAATTAGTGCAAAAATGAGATGCATAAATGTTATGCTTATTTTTGCTTCACCAATTAATTGTTTATAATATAAGCATTTAATTTTTAGAATTGAAAGTTAATTCTTGATTTATTTATTGTTAATTTAAGTGTTAAATGGATGATGAATGAATGGGGATGATCATGAGCCTTTAATATTGATTTTATTTGTTTCAAGTTGTTGAAAAGGATTGTGTTAAATTGGGCCTCGCATGCCTCTTAATTTCTATCTTGTAAATTCTATGAGAGTAGATTCACTCGAAATGAGGATTTCTTTCCCTAGTAAATGTTACAAGGAGCAAAGAAGACTATTTGAAGCATAAAGACCCATGAATGTGTAGGGGTACACTCATGAAATAGCTAGGTTTAATCAACCTACTTAAAATTAATTAGTTGATGCACCTATAGCTCTAAGTACTCCACTTGGTTAAGGCTCATAGTCATCCCACCGTAGGAGCATGCTAGGTGCATTTACTTATTTACATTTTCCATACCCTATTCATATATGAGTGCATGTTTTGGATATAGAAAACCTAAATATGAAGAAAACATTGGTTAGATCTTGGCAAGCAAGCGAATCCCCCATTTAGAATGTCTAACTGCTTATCAATATTAAGCCAAATTAGATACAAATTAAAAGAAGTTTTAATTAATCCATACCTTCTACCAATAGTATGTGGCATTACGATGCTACCATATTTATTTGATGTCTCTTGAGTCGTGGGTCACACTTATGGTGGAAAGCTATGACCATATACTTAACATATGATGTACCTTTGATTTGACGCTTCCCATGCATTGGCACACAAGTTTTCAGAAGACATACAATGGCCTCAATCAAAATTTGATTAGTAGATCCGATTTAACACCTAGTAGTGTAGATGTAACATGAGTTGTTGGTCCACATCAATTTGGAGGGAATTAAAATGAAGAATCAATTTTGGAGGGAATCAAATGAAATATTGATTTAGTGCGACTTAGAATTTATTTAAATGACTTTTCATTAGATGAAATGAAGATTCCAAATGAAATTCAAATTCACACTTTATTATCATGCAACTTGCTTGCAAGTTGGAACCAATCATGAGGACGGTGTGGTGTGACCTAAGCAACACACCTTCCCTCCATCTATATATAGATATTGAGGGCAGCCAGCCACATGTATGTGATACACAAGAATTTTAGATCTAATTGTGAGATTCTCTTATTCCCTCCAATGTTCTGTGTGTTGCCTCATGTGTTGAAGCTTCACATTTTCTTCATCTCCTTCATCCAAAATCAGCTTTCATCCTATCATATCTCTTCTTCATTCTCCCAATAACATTGGAGAGATTTGGATTGTCCATTGGTATGCAGATCTTTTCATTAGAGGCAAAACAATTGGATTGCCAACCTTTTAGAGAACCTCTGTTTGGGCAGAACTTTGGAACCATTTCTGGAGGAACTTTTGAGTTTCTGATTTCATTGATTTTTATCTGTATATTCATCAAGGTGTTCGTGATTTTCAGTTCCAATTTCAGCTAATTTCAACAAGTATTGGTTGGGCGAAAGTTGTCCCCAAACTGCTACGCTAGTGGGGACTGCATTGAAGGAGTTCAAGTTAGTCTCCACAATTTTGGTTGGATTTTTCTTTTTCGGTAATTCTCTAGCCTAAATACACTTTATTAGTATGAATTAAATCCTTGGAGAGTTGTGAACAAGTTTGGTTTCAGTTTTTTAATTGTTCTTAATTGGATAATTGGCTTACACCTTCTTTTAGGTCCAGGTACAGACAACCATGACAAGGGCATGCCTCTAATGATTACTTCCTCCTTCCACTCTAAAGGCCCTAAAGGGGGCAAGAAAAAGAAACATTCTTTTTCAACAAGAAATGAACATTAAGGTGTCCGGTGCAGTCAAAAAAATTATAAAGGATAAAGTCAATACTACTTGCTTCTACTTTGGCAAGAAAGGCCATTGGAAGTGGTATTGCAAGATATACCTTGCAACTCTTGGGAAGGGTAAGTACTTTTTGAAGTACATCTAGGATAAATTCTTCCTCATGGATATATGATATCATATATGGTTCTCATTTTGTAATTTGTTACAAAGAATGGAAAGAAGAATAAATCTTAGTGATAGGGATTTGATCCTACGCTTTGGTAATGAAGCAAATGTTGTGAACAAAGCTGAAGGTGTAAAATAAGTTAGACTTAGGGAACTCTTTACTTGTATTGCATCCTTGTTATTATGTTCTAAATCTTGTTAAGGACATTATTTCAATTCCTATTTTAGATAGTGAAGGATTTGATTTTTCAATTTTAAATGGGAAATTGAAGGCAATAAAGAATAGTTCTGTAGTTGCTATTGGTACACTAAACAATGGATTATATATTTTGGATTCTCAATCACCATTAATGCACATTCAATAAAGTAAGAGAAAATTAGATAACCAAGCAGATGCTATCTTGTGGAATGCATGACTTGGACATATTTCCAAGAACAGGATGAACAAGTGAGAAGCCCTTAAAGCACTTAAAGTTATTAGCATAGAGAATTTTCCTACTTGTGAATCTTTTTGAAATGGAAAAATGAACCAAGCTCTTTTTGTAGGACAAATGGAGTGAACCATGAGTCCTTTGGATTTGATACATACGAACATTTGTGGACTACCAAAAGTTAGTGCAAAAGGTGGCCATTCATACTTCATTACCTTCATTGATGATCATACTCGATTCGGACATGTGTATCTTATGAAGTACAAGTTTGAAGCTTTTGAAAAGCTTAAAGAGAATAGGAATAAAATAGAAAAGTAATAAGGACTAAATATTAAAAATCTTTGATTGAATCAAAGTAGGGAATACTTAAGTAATGAATTCTTGGATAATCTAAAGAAGAATGGAATTCTCTTATAATGGACTTCACTCAGCATATCCCAACTTAAAGGAATAGCTATTGTACCTTGTTGGACATGGTATATTTTGTGATGAGCTTCACCAATGCGCCTATATCCTTTTAGGAGTATGCCTTAGAAATTGCAGTAAGGCTGCAAAATGTAGTGCCCACAAAGTCAATGCCAAAGACACCACAAGAGATGTGATATTAGAAAGCATTTTTTTACTTTTTTCTAATAGTTTGGGGGTTTCCCACATAGGTTAAGAAGTTAGTAGGAGACAAGTTGAATGCAAAATCCACCTTGTGCAAGTTTGTATGATACTTAAGAGAGTCTTTGGGTTATTACTTCTATGATCCCTTAGAACAAATGGTGCTTGTTTCCATGAATGCCATTTGATATAAGCACAATAGATGGCTATTTGGCACTGGAGGGAAAAATAGAGATTGCAATATGCCATTGGGACTTGTCACAAAAGTAGAAATAAAGAGGATGAAAAAAGGCTTTGCAAATTTGGTTAAGTTATTTGTTGAAGAAATACATCAAGAATGGGCTAAGAAAAATAAGAGCACATCAATAGGCCAAAAGAATGAAGTTGGATAGCCCATCACCCTGTGCTTTATGTATAAGACTTGAAAAGTCCCAAGAAGGCTAAAAGAATTCCCAAATGTATAGGACTCATGGAGAAAAGAAGAATTGTGACTAAGTTGAACTCTTATTCCTAACTGGATTTGGACTTGAATAATTATCTGTAGGTTTAGTTTATATCTTATTTTAATTAGGGCTTGCAATGAGAGTATAAATAATCTCTTAAAAATGTGCGCAGAGTTTTTTAATGAATATTGATTTATTTTCTTCATTTTTCTCTCAAGAAAAACCACAATGTTGCTTATTGCACCAAGAAATTGAATAAGCTCTTTCATGGTACTAATTCCTTTTAGTGTTTATTCAATTTCTAATTCTTATTCCCAATTATTAGTGTTTCTAGATCAAGTATCTTAGGGGTTCAATAGGGAGGCTTTTTTATTCTAGGGTTTGTTCAATATCAATTTATTCGTTTAGGGTTTCGGGATTAATATATCCTTGGAGATATGCATCATTTGGTAACTACAATAAACTTAAGATAAATTCCTATTTATCTTATTTTTGTTTCCCAAAGAAAATGGGAAAATTTTGATTGACTGTGGTTTTGTGATTCTTTTATACAATTGTTGCATATTCTTGCACTAGAGAATGCCAATTGAACACGAAAAATTGAGAAATTTGAGTTTGCAAAATATACATCCTGGATTGCTCTAATTTTGAGAAATTAAAGTTAGGGTTCTTGAGTTATTCAATTTGGAGGTTTTTGACTTAGGATTTCAAATTCCAAATTGCCATTGCATAAGCTAAATGAGATATTTTTAGTTGCTATTTCGAGTTGATTGTACAACAATTAGGTCAAAATTGAGTTATAATCAGCCTTCCATTGAGATTTGACCGAATCTTTTGCATATTTTTTATTTTTTTGTTTTTTTATTCACTCTTTGTGTTTTCTTTCTTTGTTTAGGCCTAATTTGCATATGTTCACATTAGGTAAGTAACATATTGCATTCTTGTTACTTAGTTTGCATAAAAATCACACGATACATATTTTTTCTAGTATTTTATCACATCATTTTCCTTGCTGGTCACGTTTACTTTACCTCTAAGCTTTGTGCTTTTTTTTCTTTGTTAGGCTTTTCATTGCTATTCCCATATAAATACTACCTGTGAATTTTCTTTGAATTGATTTAGTTTGATTTTTAAAGTGCAACATTCATTGTGGTCAAGAGAGGCAAAATACTTAAATAGGTGAGCACATAAAGAGGGCAAAAGCTAGAATTAAGTGCAAACACAAAGGTTCACATCTACTTAAGTGAAACATATGAAAGAGTGTTTTCTGAGGCTATTTTTGCTAACACTTCTTGTAGGTTTTTAGATTAAGTACTATTCTTCCAAGGAAGGAGGGTAGAGAACCTTCTGATGAGAAAGCTAATATGACATTAGATATGAAGGTGATGTATGGGGCATTTATTAGTCAATTTTAGAAGTTGAACAATAGGCTTGATGTGATGGATAAGTGGCAAAGAGAGGTGACACAGAATATTTCTAGGATTGGTTGACAAAATAGGCCTCTATATAAGTTTAATCAAATGATGTTTGAGGATAAGTTTGACAATACTAGTTTGGCTAAGAATAGTGGGGCTGAGGTTAGATTAGAATATATGAGGGATAGTAATTAAATGCCATCAAGATGAAAATTTCATCATTTAAAGGATGAAATGATGCGAAAGGATACTTGGAGTAGATGCCAAAGATAGAGTTCATCTTTGATTTCTATAACTACTCTAAAGATAAGAAAGTAAGATTTGCAGTAGTTGAATTCACTAACTATACATTAGTTTAGTGGGATCAATTAGTGTAGTCTAGGAGGAAAAATAGTGAGAGACCTATTGAGACTTGGGCAGATATGAAGGTTATTATGAATAAAAGATTTGTTCTATCTAACAATTATATGGAGGTATACCAAAAACTACAAACACTCATTCAAGGATTTAAGTCAGCTGAGGACTATCATGAGGAGATAGAGATGTTGAAGATCAAGGCTAACATAGAGAAAGATACAGAAGTGACAATGGCTAGATTTATTAATAGTTTGAATAAAGAAATTGATGATGTTGTGGACCTATAATATTATGTGGAGATGGAGGATTTGATGAGTATACTTATGAAGGTGGAGAAACAACAAAAGTAAAGAGGCATTGCCTAAGTATTTTAGAATTCGAACTCAAAATAGGGTTCAAAATGGCAAAAATATGATGAAAAAAAGAGAGATAAGGGCTTTGGTCCCAAGGAGAAAGGTTGGATGCATCAAGGAACATGGATAAGAAGTCCATTCTACAAAATAATATTTCTACTTTTTTTTTTTCCTCTATTACTTTCAAACATAGGGATATTAAGTGCTTTCAATGTTAAGGTTTGAGTTATTATGCATCTAAATATCCAAATGAAAGAACTATGACTCTTATGGGTAGTGAAATTGTATCAGAGTCAAATGATGATAATAAGTCTGATAGTAGTGATAATGATATGCCACCTTTAGAAAACAATAAAGATGAAGGCCTAATGGTAAGTTACTGCACAAGTGCAAGCAAGAAAGACGGATATGCAGGAGAGAAAAAGTTAGTGAGTTAAAAGAGAGAAAAGAATGAGAAAATGTGAAGGGAGTGAAAAGAAATAGTTAGTGAAGAGTAAAATAGTTGAGAAAAAGTAATGTTTTTATGCAAAAGAGAGAAATTTAAAGAATGCTTTTCTAGGTAAGAGAGCTTTGATAGTGATTAGGTATATAGAGGTTTTATTATCTAAAATTGACCCTAACCCCAATTTGTCTAGTATTTTTGTCTCTTTATTGCTGAAGTTTGATGATGTATTCCCTAATGAGATGCCTGCGAGTTTACCACTAATGAGAGGAATTGATCAAATTGACTTTGTACCCTCATCTCAAATTCCTAATAGTATGTAATCTTGAGGAGACAAAAGAGCTTCAAAGGCAAGTGGAAAAGTTGCTAATAAAAGGACATATGAGGGAGAGCATGAGTTCATGTGTTATACCTATGCTATTTCTTATAAAGAAGGATGAAACTTGGTGGATGTGCATTGATAGTAGAGCAGTCCACAAAATTACAGTTAAGTATTACTATCCTATCCCTAGGTTGGATGATATGCTTGAAAAATTACATAATGCATGCATTTTCAATAAGATTGGTTTGAAAAGCAGTTATCATCAAATTAGGATGAAACTTGGTTAAGAGTGGAAAATTGCATTTAAAGCAAAATATGGCTTGTATGAATGGTTGGTTATGCCATTTGGTTTGACTAATGCATCTAGTACTTTAATGTGACTAATGAACCATGTGTTGCTTGATTTTTTGTGTAAATTTGTTGTTTATTTTGATGATATCTGGATATGTAAAAAATGCTTCGATGATCCTATAATGCATGTTAGGGTTGTTTTGATTTTTTTTAGGAAGAAGAAGTTGTGCACAATCCTAAAGAAATGTACTTTTTGCATTGATAGACTTGTATTTCTTGGGTTTGTTGTGAGTACACATGGTATTGAGATGGATGAGAAGAAGGTGAAGGCCATTCAAGAATGGCCAACTCCTAAGACAGTTAGTGAAGCTAGGAGTTTTCTTGGATTAGCTGGCTTTTATAGGAGGTTTGTGCATGATTTTTCTACTATGGCTGCTTCATTAATTGAGATTATTAAGAAAGAAGTTATGATTAGATAGGGAAATGAATAAGAACATGCATTCAATACATTGAAACATAAATTATATTCTGCTTCTATTTTTACTTTGCCTAATTTTAGTAAGACTTTTGAGATTGAGTGTGATACATCTGGGATTAGAATTGGTGCTATTTTATTGCAAGAAAAATGTCTCATTATATACTTCAGTGAGAAGTTGAGTGGACATCAACTTAGATATTCTATTTATGATAGGGAATTATATGCCTTAGTTCATACATTAAATGTTTGGAACATTACTTGCTTTCTAAAGAATTTGCTATACATACTAATCATGAATCTTTGAAACATCTAAAGGGATAAGGGAAATTGAAACAAAGGCATGCTAAATAGGTAGAATTTATTGAGGCTTTTCCATATGTGATTTGCTATAAGCAAGGAAAGGAAAACATTGTTTATTAATGCATTATCATGGAGACATGCTTTAATCACTACACTTATATCTAAGTTGTTAGGATTTGAGCAATTTAAAGATACGTATGCAACTAATGTTGACTTTGTTGATTTATATATTATATGTAAGCGTGGTGCATTTAATAAATTTTATAGGCATGTAAGCTTTTTTTTTCTTGGCAATAGAATTAGTTTGCCTGTTTGTTTTGTGCGTAAGTCACTAGTTAGGGAATCATATAGTAGTGAATTGATAGGTCATTCTGGTGTGTATAAGGCTTTAGATGTTTTGATTAAGCATGTCTATTAGCCTAGTATGAGAAAAGATGTTAAAAAAATGTGTTCTAAATATATTACTTGTAAACAGGCTAAATCTAAGTCTATGACTCATGGATTGCATATCTATTCCTACTACACCTTAGGTTGATATTTCTATAGATTAAAACCATATATGATCTATTATTTTTTATAGTGATGTTAAGTTCTTGAGTCACTTTTGGAAGGTTTAGTGGGTTAAGTTAAGTACTAAACTTTGTATTCTACTACTTGTCATCCACAAACTAATGAACAAACCGAAGTGGTAAATAGAACTTTGGGTACTTTGTTACATGCTATTGCAAGAAAGAATTTGAAAACTTGGGGTGATTGTTTGCCTTGTATTGAATTTGCTTATAATAGGTCAATACATTCTTCTATAGGTTTTCACTTTTTGAAATCATATATGGTTTTAATCCTTTGACTACTCTGGATTAGACTCCTTTGCCTTTGAGTGATATTGGTAACTTAAATGGAGAAAGCAAGGTTGAAAAGATTAAAACTAAAATATAAAGGCACATGAGATAATTGAAAAAAGAAATAGTTTGACTACCCAAAGAGTGAATAAAGGGTGGAAGCAAGTGAAATTTGAACTTGGGGATGGGATTTGGGTTCATTTGAGAAAGGAAAGATTTCTTAATCAAAGAAAATCCAAGCTTGATGTTAAAGGAAATGGTCAATTCCAAGTGCTAGAAAAGATTAATGATAATGCTTAGAAGATTGAAATTCTAGGTGAGTATAGAGTTCTTATTACTTTTAATGTTTTTGGTCTTTTTTCTTTTGATATGGACTTAGATTCAAAGATAAATCTTTTAAAGGAGGGAGGGACTGATATAAGCACTTCAGGTACTAAAGGGTAGTGGAGATTGCAACATGCTAATGTAACCTATCACAAGAGCAAAAGCAAAGAGGTTGAAAGATGGCTTTGCAAATTTGGCTAAGTTATTTGTTGAAGAGATGCATCAAGAATAGGCTAAGAAGGATAAGAGCATGTCAAGAAGCCAAAAAAATAAAGTTGGATGGCCCATCACTTTGTGCTTGGTGTATAAAGCTTGAAAAGGCCTAAGAAAAGAAAATGTAGTGACAAAGTCCAACTCTTGTTCCTATTAGATTTAGGCTTAGATTATTATTCATAAGCTTAGTTTATATCTTACTTTAATTAGGGCTTGCAATGAGAGTATAAATACTCTCTTAAAAATGTGTGTAGGGATTTTTGATTAATATTGATTTATTTTCTGTATTTTTTTCTCAAGAAAAACCATAGCATTGCTTATTCCATCAAAAAATTAAATAGGTTTTTTCAAGATACTAATTCCTTCAAGTGTTTATTCAATTTCTAATTCTTGTTCCCAATTATTTGCGTTTCTAAGATCAATTATCTTAGGGGTTCAATAGGGATAGTTTTTATTCTAGGGTTTGTTTAGTATTAGTTTGTGTGTGTTTGGGGTTTCAGGATCAATGTATCCTTGGGGTTCTACATAGCCATCCTTTTGGAGCATATTTTTTTATTAAATAGAAAAGGGAATGTTGTTGAACTTGAAGAAGTTCAATATGATCAAAACATTTCACAAGTGATAGAAATAAGAGAATATCAAGAGCTTATCACATAATGTCTAAGAAGGTTGGACTAGATTAAGAAGCAATCTAAAAGGTTCAGATTCCTTCATGAGATGGGTTAAGTGGATAGTGATCTGAAGACCAATGAGGAAGTTATGTTGGACCTAGATTTGGAAAATTAGCTAGAGGCCATGAAATCCAAATTTGACTCCATGCACTCCAACAAAGTTTGGACTTTGGTAGATCCACCAGAGGGTATAGTACCCGTTAGTTGTAAATGGATTTACAAGCAAAAACTAGGAGTCGATGGAGAGATAACAACTTTAAGGTTAGACTAGTGGCAAAAGGTTATACTTAAAGACCCAATATTGATTTTAAGGAAACCTTTTCATCGATCGCTATGCATAAGTCCATTAAGATTATGCTTTCTATAGTTGCATATTATGACTATAAGATATGGCAAATAGATATAAAGACTGCTTTCCTTAATGGAAACAGTAAGAAGAAACATATATGGTGCAACCATAAGGTTTTATATCCAAAGAGAGTGACTAAAAGGTTAACAAACTCCAAAGGTCTATTTTTGGACTTAAACAAGTATCTTAAAGTTGGAATATACATTTTGGATAAGATAGTCAAATTGTTTGGCTTTATCAAAAATGTTTTTGAACTTTGTGTGTACAAAAAGGCTAGTGGGAGTTTGATACAATTTATTATGCTTTATGTCGATGACATTCTTTTCATTAGGAATGAGAAAAAAATGGTAGAGTGTACTAGAGCATGGCTATTTTTGCAATTATCCATGAAGGATTTGGAAGAAGCATCCTATTTATTAAGAGTACAAATTGATAGAGATAGATCAAAGAAGATGTTGCAGCTTTTCCAGACCAAGTACATTAACAAAATACGAAAGATTTAGTATAGAATAATCTAAGAAGGGATTCCTTCCTATAGGATATGGTCTTTGTCTCTCCAAGTCCATAGCCTCTAAGATTAAAGACGAGAGAGAAAAAATGTCCAACATACCTTATTCATGTACCATTGGGAGCATAATGTATGCCATTTAATGTATAAGGCTGGATGTAGCACACGCTTTAAGCATTATGAGCCGCTTTCAACTTGACCCCGGCGAATGTCATTGGCAACCTACAAAAGCAATCCAAAAGTACTTGAGAAGAACTAAAGATTTATTTTTAGTATATGGCAATGGAGAGTTGAAACTTGGAGGATTTTTGGATTCTAGTTTCCAATTCGATAAATATGACCATAAATCTACCTCAGGATTTATATTTAACCTCAATAGCAGTTTGGTGAGTTGAAAGAGCTCCAAACAAGACATCACAACCAATTCTAACACCAAAGCAGAATATATTGCAACTTTTGAAACTACAAAGGAGGTTGTTTGGATGAAAAACTTCATCCAAGAGTTAGATATAGTGCCTAACATATAAGACCCTATGACTATCTTTGAAGACTTAGAACTTAAGATAAGATCTCATCAATGATGCAAACATAAAAAAATGCATTGTCATTTAATCTGTGAGATCAATGATATAAGTAATAATTGAGTAGATATAGTTACTTTAGAAAAGAATATAGTAGATCCACTAACAAAACCCTAATGCAAATGGTCATTCAAGGACATCTTGAGAAGATAAACCTTAAGACTATGTGGAATTAGCTTTAGGGCAAGTGGGAAATTATTTGAATAGTACCCCAAAACTAATTAAATTGGCATGTACAAACTATATCACATGTGATAAAATCTTGATTGAATGATATTACTACAAAATGGCCATCTTAATCTTATGCGTATTTTACTTGGTAAGCACTGGGTGGTGACCATGAAATAAAGCTCTTCAATCGTGATTTTAAATATTCCAAGTCATAAAATCTTATGAGATAAGGTATCTAAGATTCAAATAGACTTTCACTAATGATGCATAAATCCTAGAAGTTGGATATTACTCTATTTCATGAGCAATCCAAGTCAGATATAGATGCATATTAGTGGGTCCTTGTTAGAGATCAAGTTCACAGAAGACCCACTCAGAAAATCCACTATATAGCCATATTAGCAAGTTCTCCTGCCTATGCTAGTACGTATAATTGGTCCTTTCACCTAAGGATCTATAGTAACCCTGTGCTTAGGTCCTCATGCTTTGAATCTTTATTGACCATGTAGCAGGTCAACCGAGTTGAGATTAGGTATGATCTACTTAAAAATGGAGGTTTGTGAGATCCAAGATGGGATCCATCTCCTCTTTGTTATAAGGGATGAATGCATATCTTATATATTCTATAATGATCAATTCCAAGAAATCCTTGTGCAAGGTAGTATGATAATTCGAAAAAGAGTTTTTCAAAGATGACGTCATAAAGAAAAATCGAATATTAAAATGTAGAAACATAGTTGTCAAGGCTAATGGGGAGCTAAAAAGTATCTTACCCCAAGCTGCTTTAGGGAGACAAAAGATGGAAGGATCGTATTTGCACGGTAAGTATAGAGATAGAATAGTTCATCGAGACATATCCATTCTTCCAATTGTTGGGTTCCATGGGCTTGTTGCTAGACATTGACTATGGAGACTGGGTACTGTTTGATTAGTGGAAATTAATTAAAAGAGTTACTAGTTTAAATGAGTTTAAATTAATATGAATATTTTAATATTCAAAATGTCACAATGAGTTGCAAGCTTATATCTAATGCATGGATGAACTTAATAGGTCACATACAAAAGCCTAAAGGAAGTTCTTACTTAATGTGAGGAATTTTCTAAGTAGTTAGTGAAGTTAAGTGTAGCACAAGGATCTAACAATAAAACCACAAAAAGGATAAATTAACTTGTCTATACTCCAAGCTAAAGATCTAGTCATGCTTCAAATTCAAATTTGGATGAAAGATTACCTTGAATGCTCAAAACTCCAAAGAAAAGAGGAAGATCACTTCAATACTTGGAAACTATCTTCCAATAGCGTAGCTACAACTTGGCAACAATTATCTCAAAATTAGTTAAAAATTGGACACAACCTTCAAAACACCTTGAGAAAGCACAAGTAAAAAATTCAGCCAAAAAGGAATCCAACAAGGATTGGAGAAGACACTTCAAAGTTTTTGCCTAAGCAGTAGATCTCCAAAAGTTAAGTAATACAAGCGTCTTACCTCTAATGTGATGATCCACACACCAATTGCAAAACCAAATATGTCCTACGTCAATTGGAAAACTAAAGAGAGAAGAGAGAGGATGAATGGAAAATTTTGGAGCGAGAGGTGAAGAAAATCTGAAGCCTCAACACATGACAAAATTACACAAAATTGGAGGGAAAAATGAAATCTAACAATTAGATCAAGCAAGCATGAATGGCCTGAAAGTAAGATAGGCACTATGATCTATAATCAAAACTTCAAAACATAAAGTAACTAGTGCCTACAAGAAAAATAAAGATCAAATCATGCCTTGGATTTATATTTAGATAGATGATTACCTTGATAAGAAAATCCAAGAAGAAACAAGTGAACACTTCACTAGTTCCAGATTCTATTTGCTCACGGCACAATAAAAAAATTGCAACAATCGCCCTACCAAATAGCGACCAAAAATTTTGGAAACATTACTGGATATATCCAAAACTTAGGAGAATATTAATTCAAAAATTTAGATCGATTGGACATCTAGATCATCCTATAGAAAATCATAAAGTCGAACCTCGCGCAGAGAGCACTCCAAAAATAGAGCAAGGCACACATCTTGTCTCTATTGAAATAGTCCACACACTAATGAGACTTCCTAATTATCAAGTTCATGAGCTGGAATAGGACCATAGAATTGATAGTGGAGGCTGAATTTAGGGTAGGAAGATGAAAAAAGAAGCTTAGCCTTCAACATATGAAATGCTAGCTTGCAAATATTTTGGAGGGAAATGAAGAATCTAATTCTTCACAACATTTGTCATATGCATGACCTCCTCTCTGTATAACTTTATATAGAGGCTAAAAATATGTGATTCCAAGTTGGCATCACACAATGCATGAGAGGGGGTTGGCCAAGTGGGGTTGCTTAGGTGGCAAAATTTGAATCCAAATCTCATTTAAATTTCATTTGCATCTTAATTGCATTTGGAATCTCACTTCAAACTAATTAAGATGCTATCTCAAAGATCATTTGAGCTTTCCCTCCAAAATTCATTCTTTCTTAATTAATCAAATTAAACTCTTTAATTTAATTAATTATCTTTTGACTTAACTTTTTAAGTCAAACTAGCTTAACTCCTTAAGCCAAATTCATTAACTTAACTCTTTAAGTTAACTTGACCAATTGATGGTCATGTTGGCACCAAATAATTAACTCCTTAATTATTGGTCTAATTTAACTCTTAAATTAATTGATTAATTTAACACTTAAATCAATCAAGCTAAAATTGACCCTCAAAGTTGGCCCCAAAAATCGGTCCACTAAGAGTTATAATTTTCTAACACCTTAGAAAATTCTCCCTATTAATTAGGAAGCTAATTGGATTTTGTGTGTGACCTAATATGTTCTACCATTCATTGGACATGGGCTCACAACTTCTTGTGACTTTTGAATATCTTATATTCATTCTAGTTTAAAATTCCCTTTAAACTAGTCAACTCAATTAAATTAATCTCATTAATTGAAGTGTACCCAATCTCCATGATTGATATCCAACCTCAAGCCCACGGAGCCCAACTAATTAGCCTAAATGAATATTCTAGAGAACCATCATCACTCTCCGTATGCTATGCAAATACGGTCCTTTTGTCTCTTATCTCCTGAAAAAGGCTTAGGGTAAAATATTTGTCAGCTCTTTAATAGCCTCGATACTATGTCTCTATTCTCAATGTTTGAATCTATTTGTGTGACCTCACCTTTGGAAAACTCCTTTCCAAATTATCACACCACCTTGCACAAGAATTACTTAAAATCGATCATTATAGAACATATGAGAGATGTACTCACCCTTCACAATGGCAAAGAGTCAGATTCTATCTTGGATCTCACTAATCTCTATACCAAGTAGCTCATACTTAATCTCAACCTAAAAGGCCCACTAGGTGGTCAAGGATGAGTCCAAGCATGAAGATCAAACACAAGGTTACCATGGATCATCAGGTCAGAGAACTAATAATATGCACTAGCGTAAGTAGGGGAACTAGCCACTATTGACTTACCACCTCGACTATCTAGCGGATTCTCTTATGGGTCTTCAGTACCTTGTTCTCTAACAAGCACCCACTAACATGCACTCATATCTCATATAATTGCTCATGCAACGAAGCAATCTCCAACCTTTGATCTTAGATGCCCTATCTCATAAGATCCTATGACTAAGAAGTTTTAAGATCACAATCGGGTGAGATTTATTCCATGGTCACCAAACCAAGTCCTGCAGTCATAGGTGATCTAATGGCTTTATCCAAATTCTAGTGAAGTGAAACAAAGCATAAGATGAAAGTGGTCATATCAAGAATATCATTCAATCAAAATTATAATAAAAGTGAAATAGTTTACAAGGCCATTCTCATTGGCTTACAAGGCACTATTCCAAGAATCTCCTACTTGCCTTAAAGCCAATGCCCTGTGGCCTTAAAACTCATATTCATAAGATGTCCTCCAACGACCTTTAGCTTTTAAAGGTTAATACAATAGTTTTGTTATATTCTCTTCTTAGGCAACTTTTATCCACTCAGGTGTCACCTTTATTAATTTATATCATATATCAAATGATAACGCATTTAATGTATTCGGATCACTGACAAGATCTTAGCTCAAGTCCTAAATTATCTTCCAACCCTTGGATGAAGGTTTTATCCAAACACCTTCCTTTGCGATTTCCAAAACCACAAAGTATTTCACCTTACTGGTTATCTAGGCCATAGTATCTAGTTGGAACTCTTCCAACACACCATGCATCCATTATGGAAAAATATGTATCCAAAAATGGATATTAGGTCATCTGCATTAGATTGAAAACTAATATTCAAAAACTCTACGAGTTTAAATTCTCCATTACTGTATACCAAAAAACAGTCTTTAGTTCTTCTCAAGTACTTTAGGATTATTTTTATGACTAATTAGTGACTCTCATCAAGATTGGATTGGAACCTATTGGTAACGCTTAGCGAGTGTGCCACATCCGATCTTATACATTGAACGGCAAACACTTATGCTCTATGTAGTGAATACATAAGGTATATGGGACATTTTGTATCTCTCATTGATAGTTTAAGGAACCATAGACTTGAAGAGACTATAATCACGTCCCAAAAAAAAAATCCCCTCTTGGATTCTTCCATACTAAACCTCGTTAGTATTTAATTCAATGTATGAGATTTAGGAAAGCCTCAGCATCCTCCTTGATCTATCTCCATAAATACATATTCCTAATATGCAGGATGTATTTCCCAAGTCCACCACAGAGAATTGTGTAGCTAACCATACTTTAGTATACTCTAATATTCCTACCTCATTCCCAATGAGAAAGATGTCATCAACTAAAAGCACAATAAATTGTATACTATTCCCACTAGCCTATATATACATACAAGGTTCATACACCTTTTTGATAAAGCCAAATAATTTAAGTATCTTATCAAAAATGTATGTTTCAAGTTCAGGATGCCAATTAGAATCCATAAATGGATCTCTAGAGTTTGCAAACCTTTTGGTCACTCCGTTTGGATGTAAAACCTTGTGGTTGAGAAAAATAATTTTCACATCCATTTTCCATATCCCATAGTCATAATATATAGCTATAGCAAATAGACTCTGAATGGGCTTAAGCATAGCAATTGGTGAAAAGGTTTTTGCAAAATCGATACTGGGTCGTTAAGTGTAACTCTTTTCCATTAGTTACACCTTAAAAGTTACCACTTCTCCATCTACCCCAAGCTTTCGTTCATAGATCCACTTGCAACCAATAGGAACTATTCTCTTTGGTGGATCAACCAAAGTCCATACTTTATTTGAGTACATGGAGTCTGTTTTGGATCTTATAGCTTCAAGTTAATGTCCTGAGTCTATTTCCAACATAGTTTCCTCATAGGTCTTTGGATCTCTATCCGATTAACCTATCTTATGAAGAAATCTAAACTCTTCAGGTTACTTCTTGATCTGGTCCGACCTTTATAGAGGTTATGTGTGAGGCTCTTTGATATTTATTTATTTCTACCACTTGTGGAATTTATTGATCATCTTAAACTTTACCAAGTTCAATTACAACACCTTTACTATCTAATAGAAATTTCATTTCCAAAAAGGTGGTATCCCTTAAAACAAACACATTTTGTTCCAAGAGATCATAAAAGTAATAACCCATAAACTCTCTTGGGTATCCCACAAACTTGCATAAAATAGATCCACTATCCAACTTATCTCTCACTATCCGTCTCACATAGATGAGAGATCCCTAAACCTTTAGATAATGGTATGAGGGTGCTTTTTCATGCCATATCTCATATGGTCTTTTTGGTATCGACTTTGGAGGCACTATTCTTAGTAACTTCATTACCATCATTAGGGTATATCCTCAAAAGGATATAGGCATATCAAGAAGCTCATTATAGAATATACCATGTCCAATAAGGTATGGTGTCTCCTCTCAGTTACTCTATTATGTTGGGGTGTGTTAGGTGGAGTCCATTCAGAGAGAATCATATTCTCTTTAAGATAATCCTGAAATATGGTACAAGTATTTTTCCTCTCGATCTAATAGAAAGGCTTTAACACTAAGTCCCTTTTGCTTTTCTACTTTACTTTTATACTTTCTGAATTTTCAAAGGCCTCAAATTAGTACTTCATAAGATACATCTATCTGAACTGATAATTAGCATAAGTGAAAGCGATGAAGTAAGAATAGCATCCTCTTCCACTAACTCTTAGTGGTACACAAATATCCATATGGATAAAATCTAAAGGACTTGTGGAGGGCACCACTTATCCTACAAAAGGAGCTTTGGTTATTTATCCCTTCAAACAAGATTCACAAGTAGAAAGGTTCTCAATGCCATTAACATTTAGTGCTTTGAGAGCTTCTAACTTGTTCATCCTAGTTTTTGGAGTTATGGCCAGGTCTTGTACGCCACATCATGGGATTATCTTGGATATCTAATTTCATACGTAGTTGAGAGTTCATTAGTGGTGGTTTAGAATCTAATATGTACGATCCTTTGTTAATTGTACCACAAGCAACTAAAGAACTTATTCTTTAATGCCTTTAATCTCTCGTTTGATGCAAAAGGATCAAATCCTTCGCTATCCAAAAATAGAAATTGAAATAATGTTCTCCACAATATATGGTACTATATGACAAAGGTCCAATACAAGTATATAGTTCTTTGAGTCTAACTTATTGTACGCCTTCGGCTTTGGACATAACTTTTGCTCCTTAGCCAAGGTGGTATATTATATCCACATCATTTAGTTTTATTCTGCTTTCTATTCTTTTGTAACAACTTACAAATAAAAGAACCACATACGATATCATGTATCAGTGAGGAAGAATTCATCCTAAATGCACCTCAATAAAATACATGACCTTTTTAAAAGTTGTAAGGTAATCCTTGCAATAGTGCTTCCAATGGCCTATTTTGCCCAAGTAGAAACAAATAATATCAATTATTTTCTCTATGATCTTCTTGACTCCTTCAGATGCCTTTAATAGTTGTTTTCCCATAAAGAAAGAACATTTCTTCCTTTTTATCTCCTTTTCTAACAACCCTAAGGCCCATAGACTTGGAGACGGAAACAAATGTCATAGGTTTGCCCTTATCATGGCAGTCTCCTTTTAGAACAACACTTAGATCAATAAAACTCAACAAGGATGTGAGGATCAAATCCTCATAGAGATCATTGTACATCACTACATCCAAGTTGAAAAGCTTATCCAAGCCTAATCATTTATAGACCATAATCGATGACACGTGACTTCCTATCTATCCTAGCTTGAAAATCTTCTTTTCATAACATGAACTTCTCATACCTAGTCTTCTTTACAGCTCTTTGTAAACTTAGCCAAGGTATAATTCATGTGTCCTTGAGATTTTTATAGTTTGTAGATGACATTATGAGACTAAAGGATAGGATGATCCTAAGTCCAATTCATGAATGTTTCATGTGTCTCTAGATCTACATTAATTCCAAAGGGATTAGGAATACCATGATATAGGACCAACATCCACTTGTAGAAATCTAGAACAATTTTTGAGGTTAAGTCAATCATGGAAGTTTGGCTCGGTTGGTTTATTGATTTCCAAAATAACATTGAGTGGAATTTTAACCACACTTAAGATTTCACAAATCTTCAAAGGCAAAAATGAGAATATGAGCATGTGATTGAATTTGATAATAAAATATGTTCATGATCTTTCAAACATGTTTTTCTCCTACTATTTTATCAAATCCTTCACCCCCAAGAGGAATTCGGGAAATCACATTTCCTAGTGAGAATTAAGACCCAATGACTTGCCAATGAACCCCCATGATCAAGTGCAATCCACGAGCAATCGAAGGGTAAGCAATTTTGTTAATTACATCCCATGCAACTCTTGATATATTTTGCCTCACTTTTCATATAAACCCACATGACCGTGCGCCATCTATACTACTAAGTGTTAAGTTAAACTCACCAATCAAAATTTATCTCAAGACGGCCTCATGACATCCCCCATGATCAAGTGCCAATGCAAGAGGGTTTCCAAGTCAAAGGTGTATCTTATGCTAAGTATGTGCTCACAACTTTTCTCCTAAATATGACCCTCGAGTGCTATCACACAAAATCGATAGCATCATTGTAGCATATACTATTGGTGGAAGACTTGGATCAATTAAAATTCTTCTAATTTGTATCCATTTTGAGTTAATATATGAAAATACTTAGACGTTCTAAGTGGAGGATTTTTGCTTGCAAAGAACTCATCATTTTATCTTCTTGTTTAGGTTTTTTGTATCCTAATTATGCAGCTTATACATCAATAGGATATGGAAAGTGTAAATAAGTAAATAGCCTAGCATGCTCCTATGATGAGATGACCATGAGGCTAACCAAGTGATGTACTTAGAGCCATGAGTACATCACTTTGGTTGATTTTAGATGGGTTGAATTAAACTAAACTATTACATGAGTGCATCTCATACATTCATTGGTCTTCAATGAGCCTCCATGCCTCCATTAGACTCCTTGCTCCATGCAAAATTTACATGAAATGGAAATCCTCACCCCTGGAAGTTCTACTCTCATAACTTTTACAAGATAGAACAAAAGGCATGCAAGCTCCATTTAATACAACCCATTTCAACAACTTTGAAACCAATAAAATCAATTTAAATTGGCTTATGATCATCCCCATTCATTCATTCAACAATTAAATAAACATTAAATAAATCTAGAATTAACAATTAATTCCAACAATTAAATGCTCATCTCATAAACAAATAATTAAACCAAGCATAACACTTATGCCATTAATTGGAGTTCAACTTTAACAAATTTTCAAAAGCATTCAAATACGTCAAACATAATTTTGAGGCATAGCACAACACTTGTGCAACTAATAAGTGCGGTGCAAAAACTTGTTGAGCATTAAAGGAGTTGAGAAAACAACTCAATGCTCACCAAACACCCTTAAAGTCAGGCTGCCTGCCAGCCCTTGGTGTATGGCTAGGCAGCCTGTGCATATTGTGTGTGCACACTGCCCGGCCAGTACTTAGGCAGTGCCGGCAGCCTTGGCTTTTGAGGTTTAAAGCTTGCCAAATGTGTTCTCCACTCAATTTTCATGCACCAAAAATTTTAGCACATATTCTCAACATCATGACACACTTTTCAGATCAATTTTTAGGTTCAAATCACCTTTTAAACTGGAAATACAAGTGCTCAAACATGCTTTCAAAAATTAGAAAAAGCAAGAAGCAAATTCTACAAATAATCTCCAACATAATTCCAATCATATTGGATCCAAAATAGACTAAAATTCTTTTAGTCATAATTCAACATGCTATATCATCATATAACATCAATTAATGTCAAATCAACATTCAACATTAATCACTATGAATTAAAACATACTAACTGCATGAATTAACACTTAAATCACATAATAACATGTTTTTAATTCATCAATCAAGGAGCCACACACAAATAAACCAAATTCTCCAATCCATCAATTGAATCAAGAATATGGTGATCCAAATTAATCCATCACAAGAATCAATCAACTAAAAAAAATCTAAATCTAAGCATGATTAGGCTCTAATACCAGTTGAAAATAAGATAGGCACTATGATCTATAATTAAAACTTCAAACATAAAGTAACTAGTGCCTACAAGACATATAGGGACCAAATCATGCCTTGGATTCATATTTAGATAGAGAATTACCTTGATAAGAAAATCCAAGAAGAAACAAGTGAACACTTCACCGATTCTAGATTCTATCTAGTCACAGCACAGTTGAAGGATTGCAATGATAGCCTTACCAAATTACCTCCAAAAATTCTGGAAACATTAATAGATATATACAACAACTTGGAGAATCTCTAGTCAAAAATTCAAATTGATTGGCTATCCGGATCATCCTAGTGAAAATTGCAAAGTCGGACCTCATGCAGAGAGCTCTCCAAAAATAAAGCAAGGCACACGTCTTGTCTCTATTCAAATAGTCCACAAACCAATGAGACTTCCTAATTCTCTAGTTCATGAGCTGGAATAGAACAAGAGAATTGATGGCAGAGGCTGAATTTGGGTTAGGAAGATAAAGAAAGAAGCTTAGCCTTCAACACATGAAATGCTAGCTTGCAAATGTTTTGAAGGGAAATGAAGAATAGGGAAATGAAAAATCTAATTCTTCACACCTTTTATCATATGCACAACCTTCACTATCTATATCTATATATAGAGGCTGAAAATGTGTGATGCCAAGTTGGCATCACACAATGCACGAGAGGGTGTGGCCAAGTAGGGTTGCTTAAGTAGCAAAATTTGAATTCAAATCTCATTTGAATTTCATTTGCATTTTAATTGCATTTGAAATCTCATTTCAAATTAATTAAGATGCCATCTCAAATCTCATTTGAGCCTTGCCTCTAAAATTCATATCAAATTAAACTCTTTAATTTAATTAATTATCCTTTGATTTAACTCTTTAAATCAAACTAGCTTAACTTCTTAAGCTAAATTTATTAACTTAACTCTTTAGGTTAACTTAACCAATTGATGGTCATTTTGGCACCAAATAATTAACTCCTTAATTATAGGTCTAATCTAACTATTAAATTAGTTGATTAATTTAACACTTAAATTAATCAAGCCAAAATTGACCCTCAAAGTTGGCCCAAAAAATTAGTCCACTAAGAGACACCATTTTCTAACCCCTTAGAAAATTCTCCCCATTAATCAGGAAGCTAATTGGATTTTGTGTGTGATCTAATAAGTTCTACCATTTATTGGATATGGGCTCACAACTTCTTGTGACTTTTGAATATTTTATATTCATTCTAGTTTAAAACTTCTTTTAAATTAGTCAACTTAATTCAATTATTCTCATTAATTAAAGAGTACACAATCTCCATGGTCGATGTCCAACCTCAATCCCATGGAGCTGAACTAATTGGCTAAAATGAATATTCTAGAGAACCATCATCGCTCTGTGCATGCCATGTAAATACGGTCCTTCTGTCTCCTATCTCTTAAAAGAGACTTAGGGCAAGATATTTGTCAGCTCCTTAATAGCCTCAATACTATGTCACTATTCTCATTATTCGAATCCATTTGTGTGACCTCACCTTTGAAAACTCCTTTTTCAAATTGTCACACCACCTTGGATAAGGATTTCTTGGAATTGATCATTATAAAACACATAGGAGATGTACTCGCTCTTCATAATAGTAAAAGGTTGGATTCCATCTTAGATCTCACAACCTCCATGCCAAGTAGCTCATACCTAATTTCAACCTAAAAGGCCTGCTAGGTGGTCAATGATGAGTTAAAGCATGAAGACCGAACATAAGGTTACCATGGATCCTCAGGACAAAGAACTAATAATATGTACTAGCATAAGTAGGAGAAATAGCCACTACCGACTTGCCACTTCAGCTATTTAGTGGATTCTCCGATGGGTCTTTAGTACTTTGTTCTTTAACAAGCACCCACAAACATGCACCCATATCTCATATAGTTGCTATGGAATGAAAAATTCTCCAACCCTTAGATTTATGCATTGTTAGTGCAAGTCCATTCAGATCATAGATGCCCCGTCTCATAAGATCCTAGGACTTGAAAGTTTTAAGATCATGACCATGTGGGACTTATTCCATAGTCACTAAATCAAGTTCCACAGTCATAGGTGATCTAGGGGTTTCATCCAAGTGCTAGTGAAGTGAAGCAAAGCATACAATGAAGATGGCCATATCAAGAATATCATTTAATCAAAATTGTACGACAAGTAAAATAGTTTACAAGGTCATTCTCATTAGCTTGCAAGGTACTATTCCAACATGCGTAGTCATTTCTCTCCAATTTATAGGGAGAGAAGTGTGATGCAAGTTAGCATCACACCTCCCATGAGGTTGGCACCAACTTGCCTTGCAAGTTGGATGGATGAAATTCTTAATCTCACTTGCATTTGAATTTTATTTGGAATCATTATTTCATCTCATGAAAAAGTCATCCAAATAAATTCTAAATGCACTCCAAATGAACTCCTTTATTTGAATTTTCTCTCCAAATTAATTCTTCACTTTAATAAAAGTAACCCCTTAATTTAATTAATTAACTTTGACTTAACTCTTTGAGTTAGAAGGTGTTAACTTAACTTCTTAAGTTTACTTGACAAATTAATAGTCTTGTAACACCAATTATCTCCTTAATTGAATTGGCCTAATTTAACTCCTTAAATTATTTAGATCACTTTAACAATTAAATTGATTAAGCCAAAATGTCCACAAAATTAGTCAAGTATTTCCCTCCTTAAAATCAGTCGAGAGGAATTTCCTAACTCTTAGAAACTTTTCTTCATCATTTAGGATTTCTTATTGGCTTTTGTGTATGACCCATTATGTTCTACCATTCATTAGAATAGGCTCACAACGCTTGTGAGATTTAGAATATCGAAATATTCATATTAGTTTATACTCCTTTAAACTAATGACATAATTTAATTAACCTTCATTAATTGAAGAGTACCAAATGGTCAATGTCTAATATCAAGCCCATAGAGCCCACTAATGGGCCAAAATGAATATAATTGTGGAGAACCATTCTAGCTTTATACTTACCATGCAAATACGGTCATTTCGACTCTTATATCTCGAAAGAGGCCTAGGGTAAGATACTTGTCAGCTCCTTAATAGCCTCCATAACTATGTTTCTATTCTCAATGTTCGATTCCCCATTATGAACTCATATTTGGAAAATTCCATTTCCATATTATCATATTACCTTGCATGAAGATTTCATGGAATTGATTATTATAGAATATATAAGAGATACATTTGCCCTTGACGACAATGAGGAGTCGAATCTTATCTTAGATCTCATAAACCTCTATGTCTAAGTAGCTCATACCCAAGCTCAACCTGAAAGATCCTAAAAGTGTCCAAGAAAGAGACAAAGCATAAGGACCTAAACACAAGGTTACCATGGATCCCTAGTTCAAAGGACTAATTATATGCACTAGCATAAGCTAAAGAACTTGCCACTATGGCTATTTAGTGGATTCACTGGGTAGTGATCCTCCAATGAACTTATTCTCTAACAAACACCAATTAACATGCTCTTATTCTAACATAGATTGCTCATGAAATGGAACAAGTATCCAACCCATGGATATATGCATCATTAGTGTAAGTCTATCCAAATATCTTAGATACTCTGTCTTATAAGATTCTATGGCTTGGAAGATTTAAGATTACAACCATGTAAAAGTTATTTCATGATCACCACTTAGTACGTGACCAAGTCCCATAGTCTTGTGTGATCTAAGGGCTTCAATCAAATGCTAGTGAAGAAAAATAAGCATAACATGAAGAAGGCAATTAAAATATGAACACCATTCAATCAAGATTATATCGCAAATGAAATAGTTTACATGCCAATCTAATTGGCTACAAGGCACTATTCCAATGATCTCTCACTTATCTTAAACCCAATTCCCTATAGTTTTAAAACCTATTTTCTCAAGATGTCCTTCAAATACCTTTTACACTAAGGTTTTGTCAGTAGATCTACTATATTCTCTTTTGAGGCTATCCACTCCACTCAGATGTCACCTCTATCAATAATCTCACAAATTAAATGATACACCTCAAAATATGCTTGGATCACTAATGAGATCTTGGCTCTTTAGCTTGCACATGCTCTCTGTTGTTGTCACAGAAGACAACTACAGGCTCAACAATGCTAGGTACTACATCCAACTCCTAGATGAAGTTTTTCATCCAAACACCTTCCTTTGCAGCTTCTAAGGCTACAATATATTTCATCTTTATGGTAGAATCGGGCATGGTGCCTTGTTTGCAATTTTTCCAACTTATCATGCCACCATTGAAGCAAAATATAAATTCAGAAGTGGATTTTAGGTTATCTACATCAAGTTGACAAGTAGAATCTGAAAATCCCTTGAGTTTCAACCAAATGCTAGTAAAGTAAAGTAAGCATAAGATGAAGATGGCCATTTGTAATGAATATCATTCAATCAAGATTATATTATAAGTGAAATAGTTTCCATGCCAATCTAATTGACTATAGGGCATTATTCTAACAATCTCCCATTTTCCCTAAAGTGAATTCCCCATAGTCTTAAGATCCATTTTCTCAAAATATCCTTCAAAAACCTTTTGCGATAAGGGTTTAGTTAGTAGATTTGTTATTCTATTTTTTGAGACAACCCTCTCCACTCAGATGTTACCTCTATCAATAATCTCCCAAATCAAATGATATCACCTCAAAATATGATTGGATCATTGATGAGATTTTGGCTCTTTAGCCTGTGCTATCTCCTTGTTGTTGCCATAAAAGATAGCTATTGGCTCCGCAATGCTAAGCGCTACATCCAACTTTTGAATGAAGTTTTTCATCCAACCACCTTTCTTTGCAGTTTTTGCAGCTGTAATTATTCAACCTCTATGATTGAATTAGTCTTGGTGTCTTATTTGGAACTCTTCCACCTCACCATGCTACTATTAAGGTAAAATATTAATCTAGAAATGCATTTTAGGTCATCTATATCGGATAGGAAACAAGAATCCAAAAACCTTTTAAGTTTCAACTCTCCATTGCCGTATACCAAAAAAAAATCCTTAATCATTCTCAAGTACATAAGGATTGATTTAACGGCCATCTAGTGATATTCACCAAGGTCAAATTGAAAATGACTTGTAACACTTAGAGCATGTGCTACATCTAGCCTTATACATTGAATAGCATACATTATGCTCTCTATTGTGGATGTATAAGGAATGTGGAATATTCTATATCTCTTATCATTAGTCTTAGGAGCCATAAACTTAGGGAGATAAAGACCGTGTCCTATAAGAGGAATCCTCTCTTGGAATCTTCCATACTAAACCTTTTTAATATCTTATCAATGTATGGTATTTGGAAAAGCCCCAGTATCCTCCTTTATCTATCTCTATAGATATATATTTCTAATACTTAAGATGCCTTTCCTAAATCCTTCATGGAGAATTGAATAGATAACCATGCTTTATTACACTTTAACATTGCTCCCTCGTTCCCAATAGGAAAAATGTCATCAACATAAAACACAATTAACTATACACCTTCCATTAGCTTTCTCGTACACATAAGGTTCACAATATTTTTTGACAAAGCTAAACAATCTAAATATCATATTAAAACATATGTTCCAACTTTGGGATGTCTGTTTGAGTTGATAAATGGAACTTTCAAGTTTGCAAATATTTTGCTCAATCCTTTTGGATGTAAAACCTTTTGATTGCTCCATATAGATTTTTTCATCAATATTTCCATTAAGGAAAGTAGTTTTCACACATATTTTCCATATCTCATAGTCATAATATGTGGGTATGGTAAGTAAAATCATAATAGACATAGACATAGCAACCAGTGAAAAGGTTTTCTCAGAATTAATACCAACCCTTTAAGTATAACCCTTTGCTACTAGTCACACCTTAAAGATCATTACTTCTCTATCAATTCCTAGCTTTTGCTATAAATCCACTTGTAACCAATGGGTACTATACCCTTTAGTAGATCTACCAAAGTTCATGCTTTGTTGGAGTATACAAAGTTTATTTTAGATTTCGTGACATCAAGCCAATGTCTTGAATCTATGTCCAGCATTAGCTTCATCATAGGTTTTTGGATCATTAACCAATTAGCCTATCTCATGAAGGAATCTAAAATTTTTGGGTTATTTCTTGATTCAGTTAGACCTTTTCAAAGGTTGTTTGTTCAGTTCTTATTGCTCACTTGTTTCCACCGTTTGTGGGATTTGATGTTCATTTTAAACTTCACCAAGTTCAATAACAATGCTATTTCTATCTAATCGAAATTTCTTTTCCAAAAAATAGGTGTTTCTCAAAACAAACACTTTTTTTTCACAAAGATCATAAAAGTAATAACCTAAAGACTTTCTTAGGTATCTCACAAACTTGTACAAGATAGATCTGATATCGAACTTGTTTCCCACTAACCACTTGATGTAAGCAAGAAATGCTCAAACTCTTAGAAAGGTGTAAGAGGGTTCTTCATTATACCACATCTCATACAATATCATTAGCACCAACTTTGAAGGTACTACGTTTAACAACTTCACTACCATCTCTAAAGCATATCCCCAAAAGGATACAAGCACATTGAAAAAGGCACTAAATTTAGTAACTTTGCTACTATCTCTAAAATGTATTCCCAAAAAGATAGAAGCATATCCAATAAGGTACAATTTCTCCTCTCGGTTTCTCCATTACGTTGGGGTGTATTGGTCGAGTCCATTAATAGAAAATCTAATTCTTCTTTAGATAATTCAAGAATTCAGTACTTAAGTATTTATCCCTTGATCTGATTAAACAGCTTTAATACTAGTTCATTTTGCTTTTCTACTTCATTCCTTGAATTTTCAAAGGCTTCGGATTTGAACTTCATAAGATAAACATGTTCAAATTGGGTATAATCATTAATGAAGATAATGAAGTAAAAATAGCCTCCTCTCGTACTAACTTTTAGTAGGCCATAAACATCCGTAGGGATTAAATCTAAAGGATTTATGGTTTGTTCCAATTGTCCTACAAAAGAAGCCTTGGTCATTTTTCCTTTAAAAAGACTTGCAAATAGATATGTTCTCAATGCCACTAATATTTAGTGCTTTGAGAGCTTTTAACTCATTCATCCTATTTTTAGAAAAATATCCAAGTTTTGCATGTCACAAGATGATATCTTCTTGGTTATCTATTTTTTTTACTTGATTAAATGTGCATCAATGAAGGTTGAGAAGCCAATCATACAATCCATTGTTTAATGGACCTTGTGCAATTAACGAACCAATTCTTTAATGCTTTCAATATCCCATTAGACATAAAAAAAATCATATTTGTCATTATCTGAAATGGGAATAGAAATAATATTTTTAACAAGTTGGTATCCATAAAAATAAAGATCAAGTACAATGTAAGTATTCTCCAAGTCTAACTTGACTACGCCTTCAACCATGGCCTCAACTTTTGCTCCATACCTAAGGCAGAGGATCATATCCCTATCATTAAAAATTTTTCCTTCTTCTATCCCCAGTAACAAATTATAAAAGTGAGAACCACGTGTGCTAGAAAGATGCCAAAATCGATGCTACTTGTTTCCATTGTGGTGAAAAGGGTATTGGAGAAGAAATTACAAAGCTTATCTTGCAATCATTAAGAAGGGTATGTACATGATTGAAATACATTTAATGATTAATTCTTCCTTATGTATATTTGATATCGCACATAGTTCTCAACTTTATAATTCGTTATAAGGGTGGTTGGAAATAAAAAAGAGTCTTAATGAAGGAGATATGATCCTCTATCTTGGAAATGGAGCAAGAGTTGCTGCCACGATCCAAGGTGTACTCAAGTTAGACTTGGAAGATTCTATAATTGTACTTGATCTTTGTTTCTATACACTGAATCTTATGAAGAATATAATTTCAATTCCTATTTTGGATAATGAAAAGATATGATTTTTCTATATCTAATGGAAAATTGAAGATATTAAAGAATGGTTCTTTAATTTCTCAAGGTACATTGAATAATGGATTGTACATATTAGATTCCCAAAAACCATTAATACACATTCAATCAAGTAAAAGAAAAATTAAATATCCAAGAAGATGACATTTTATGGCATGCTAAACTTGGGCATATCTCTAAAAATAGAATGAACAAAATATAAGCTCTTAAAGCAGTAAATGTTAGTGGCATTAAAGAACTTCCAACTTGTGAGTCTTATCTAAAGGGAAAAATGACCAAGGCTCCTTTTGCTGGACAATCAGAGCAAAGCACAAGTCCTTTGGATTTGATCTATATGGATGTGTGCAGTCCACTCAGAGTTAGTGCACACTCAGAGTTAGTGCACAAAGAGGCTATTTTTACTTTATCACCTTCATCGATGATCACATTTAATTCGAACATATATATTTTATGAAGTACAAATCTGAAGCCATTGAAAGGTTCAAAGAGTATAAGTGTGAAGTGGAAAAATAAAATAGACTTCGTATTAAAACTCTTTGATTGAAGTAAGGAGAAGAATACTTAAGTACTAAATTCATGGATTATCTAAAAGAGAATGAGATTCTCTCTCAGTGGACACCACACAACACACCCCAACTCAATGGAGTAGCTAAGAGAAGAAATCATACCTTGTGGGACATGGCACGCTCCATAATGAGTTTTTTTGATGTCCCTATATCCTTTTAGGGATATACCTTAGAAATAGCTCCAAGGCCACTAAATGTAGTACCCTCAAAGGCTGTGACAAAGACTCCATACGAGATATGGTATAAAAAAGCACTGTTTTACCATTATTTAAAGGTTTGGGGGTCTCACGCATATATGAAGAGATTAGTGGGAGACAAGTTGGATAGTTGATCCCCTATGTGCAAGTTTGTGGGATACCTTAGAGAATTTATAGGTTATTACTTCTATGATCTCTCAAAACAAAAGGTTTTTATCTCGAGGAACACCACCTTTTTGGAAAAAATATCTATCAAATAGAAAAGGTATTGTAGTTTAACTTGATGAAGTTCAGGATGATCAACAAATCCCACAAGCAATGGAAATAAGTAGTAAGCCTCACACACAACCTCTATATGAGTTGGACCAAATCAAGAAGCAACCTAAAAGATTCAAATTTCTTCATGAAATGGGCCAATTAGATATAGATCCAAAAACCAATGAGGAAGCTATGTTGGACATTAATTCAGGATCTTAGCATGAAGTCTTAGAATCCAAAATAGATTCTATGCACTCCAACGAAGTATGGATGTTGAGAGATCTATCGAAGGGAATCATTCCCTTTGGTTACAAGTAGATCTATAAGCAAAATCTTGGAGTTGATGGCAAAGTTACAACCTTTAAGGTACGACTAGTAGCAAAAGGTTATACTCAAAGACCTAGTATTGATTTTGAGGAAACCGTTTTAGCAGTCACAATGCTTAAGTCCATTTAGATTCTACTTGCCACAACCATATTTATGACTATGAGATATGGCTAGTGGATATGAAAATCACTTTCCTTAATGGCAACATTGAAAAAAAAATTTATATAGAGCAACCATAAGGTTTTACGTCTAAGAAAAGTGAGCAAAAGATTTGCAAACTCCAAAGATCCATTTATAGACTCAAGCAAGCATTCTGAAGTTGGAACATACATTTTTATAATATAATCAAATTGTTTGGCTTTTATCAAAAATGTGTATGAACCTTGTGTGGATAAGAGGCAAGTGAAAATCATGTATAGTTTATTGTGCTTTATATTGATGACATCCTTCTCACTGGGAATGAGATAGGCATGTGAGAATGTACTACAGTGCAGTTGTCTGTTGAATTCGCCATGAAAGATTTGTGAGAAGCATCATGTGTATTGGGAATATGTATCTATACAAATCTAAAAATCCAAGAAAGGATTTCTTCGCAAGGGTCGTGGTATTAGTCTCTCTAAATCTTTGACCCCGAAGACTAAGGTAGAGATATAAAAGATTTTCCAGATAACACAAGTAGGTTCCAATCTAATCCCAGTAAAAGTTACTAGATGGCTGTAAAAATGATCCTTACACACTTAAGAAAGACTGAGGAATTATTTTTAATACACAACAACAGAGAATTGAAACCTAAAGGGTTGTTAGATTCAACTTTCCAATCCAACTTAGATGACTTAAAATCCATCTCTAGATTTATATTTTTCTTTAATTACAGCATGATAAGTTGGAAGAGTTTCAAATAAAATACCACGATCGACTCAACAACTATGACAAAATACATTGTAGCTTCAGATGCTACAAAGAATGGTGTTTAGATCAAAAACCTCATCTAAGAGTTGGATGTAGTGCCTGACATATTTGAGCCTGTAGTTGTCCTTTATAACAATAATAGTGTGATTGCACAAGCTAAGGAGCCAAGATCTCATCAGAGATCCAAAAATATTTTGAGGTAATACTATTTAATCCAAGAGGTCATAGGTAGAGGCAACATTTAAGTGGATAGAGTTGTCTTGGAAGAGAATATAGTAGATCCATTGACTAAACCCCTATCACAAAAGGTCTTCAAAGGACATCTTATGAAGATGGGCTTTAAGAGTATGGTGAATTAGCTTTAGGGCATATTATTAGTCCTTTGACCTGAAGATCCATCGTAACCTTGCGTTTATGTCCTTATACTTTAACTCCATTTTAGCCACTCAACAGGCATTTCGATGATGATTGGGCATGAACTAATTAGACATGGAGGTTTATAAGATCTAAAATGGGATCCAATTCCTTGTCCTTGTGGAAGGTGAGTACATCTCCTATGTGTTATATGATGATCAATTCCTAGGAGTCCTTAGCCAAAGCAATGTGACAATTTGGAAAAGGGATTTTTCAAAGATGAGGTCACAAACTAGAATCAGACATTAAGAATAGATGCATACTGTTGAGACTATTAGTGAGCCAACGAATATCTTGCCCTATGCCTCTTTCATGGAGGTAAGAGATGAAAAGATCATATTTGCATGGTATGTGTAGAGTTAGAATAGTTCACTAAAAGTATCATTCAGCCAATTTTTGTGATCCATGGGCTTGAGGTTTGGTATTGACCATAGAGATTTGGTACTTTTCAATTAATAGAGATTAATTGAATTGAGTCAATTAGTTTTAAAGAGTTAAACAAATGTGAATATATGATATTCTAGAGTCACAAAGGTTGTGAGCCTATGTCCAATGAGCGATAAAACCTAATGGGTCACACATAATAGCCAATTAGCAATTCTAAATATTGATAGAAATTTTCTAAATGTTAGAAGAATTTCAAGGTGGCCAAAAATTGAGGGAATCGGTTGACACAATTTTTAGTCATCTTGACTTGATCAATTTAATTGCTAAATTGATCTAATTAATTTAAGGGGTTAAATTAAGATCAATTAAATTAAGTGTTAATTTAATTTGGTACCATATGACTATCTATTGATCAAGTTAACTTAAAGAGTTAAGTTAATAAAAACTAGCTTAAAGAGTTAAGCTAGTTGACTTAAATGTTAAGTCAAAGTTTAATTAAATTAAAGTGTTTAATTTAATTAATTTAAAGAATTGATTTTGGAGGGATAATTCAAATGAAATGTTCATTTGGAGTGGAGTTAGAATTTATTTGGTAGATATTTCATAAAATGAAATGTAAATTCCAAATGAAATTCAAATTCACACAAATTAACTTGCAACTTGCAAGATGTTTACATGCTAGCATGCTTAGGTTGCACCTACACCTTGAGGAAGGTGTGATGCCACCTTAGCATCACACCATCCTCTCTCTGTATGTAGATGTAGAGAGGGTTCGGCTAAAGCTAAAAATTATTCACACATTTTGTGCATCTAAAAGTTAGATCTAAAATTCCCTCCAAAAGTGATTCTCTCATGTGTTGAGGATTCACTCTTTTCTTCACCTCCCTTACCATTTTTAGCCTCAAACCAAGCTCTCTTTCTTCTTAGTTTTTCTAGCTGAATTAAGGAGAAAAGGATTGTCCATTAGTGTGTGGACTTTAGCATTACGGATGAGATGAATTTTAGATTGCTTGCTTTGGTGATCCTCTATTCCAGCAGTGTGTTAGATTCTTTTTGAGGTCTTGCTGAAGGAATTTGGTGCTAAAATTTTAACTGGACATTCTCCATTGGGTTGGCAAAATTTTTCCAAATTAGGCTTGAATCCAGGGCGACTTGCCTAATCAAAAGTTGATCACACCTTGTGGCGCCAGAAGCAATCTGCTTTCATGAAATGAAGCACTATTTCAAGCTTTAGTTGGATTTTGCTTAAGAGGTAATAATCTGACCTTAATACATTATATAGGCTTGATTTAGATATTTGGATTGGTGTAATCTAAGTTAGATTTCAGTTTTTAAATGTTTTAAATTATATCTTTAGCATTATACCTCTTTCAAGTAATATCGGAGCCTAATTTCATGCTATATTTTGGATTCTCTTTTAATTGATTCATGTGATGAATTTATCTAGATCTTCAAACACTTGATCTAAATCATAGGTTGGATTTTTTGTATAATGATGCTTGTAGCTCCTTTGATGATGAATAGATATTATGCTAATATGTGTTTTAAGTGTTAATTCATAGGTTAGTGTAACAAGATTCATGATTAGCTAATTTTAAATATTGATTAAGCATTGGATTATGTTATATATTGACATAGCATGTTTTATTTGGCCTTAAGTTTTTTTAGTCATTTTTGGATTCGACTAGATTGGATAAAATTGGAGATTTTTAGATGAATGTGATTCTCATTTAAACTTGATTTTTGAAGCATTTTTTGGCATTTGAAGTTTCAATTTTAAAAGGTGTTTTAGATCTGAAATTTCATCTATATTAATAGGTGCACAAACATTGAGCCAAAATTAAGATAACTCGGACCACACTTTAGAACCAACAAGTTACTGCACTGTTGCCAAGCGCTAGCTAGGTATTATGTTCACTCCATGTATGCACCAAGCCTAGCTGTACGCCCAACGTGGGCAGCAATGATCTGGTTTGGTTATGGTTAGTTTTGACTTATTTTTAAGCACTTTTATATGAACAAAAAAGTTTTATTTCACACATAATAGATGCACAAGTATTGTACAAGTTCTCAAAACTATGTTTGACATTTTTAATGCTTTCTTAAATCTTGTTGAAGTTAATCTCCAATTAATGCAAAAATAGGATGCACAAATGTTATGCTTGTTTTTGCTTGGCCAATTAATTATTTATATGACAAGCATTTAATTATTGTAATTGAGTGTCAATTATTGATTTATTTATTATTCATTTAAGTATTAGATGAATGATAAATGAATGGGGATGATCATGAGCCATTAATATTGATTTTACTTATTTAAAGTTGTTGAAATGGGTTGTATTAAATTGGCTTACATGCCTTTTATTTTATCTTGTAAACATTATGAGAGTAGAATCACTAGGAGTGAGGTTTTCTCTCTTGTAAAGGTTGCAAGGACCAAAGAAAATCTAAGAAGGCTTAAAGATCCATAAATGTATGGGAACACAATCATGTAATAGTTTAGTTTAATCAACCCATTTAAAATCAACCGAGTGATGCACCTATGGTTCTAAGTGAATCACTTGGTTAGGCTCATGATCATCCCACCCTAAGAGCATGCTAGGCATATTTACTTATTTATGCTCTCTATGTCTTATTAATGTAAGTGTTGCATGGATTAGGATATATAAAATCTAAATAAAAAGATAAAATTGGTGAGATCTTGGCAAGCAAATTTGAAATCCCCTACTTAGAATGCCTAAGTGTTCTCAAATATTAAGTCAATATGTATATAAATTAAAAATAATTTTATTTAATCCATGCCTTCTATCAATAATATATTTCATGATGATGTTACCGAATTTATGTAATGGCACTCGGTCACAGTGATCACACTCAGGAGGAAAGCTATGAACATATACTTAGCATACGATGTACCTTTGATTTTTGGCTTTTAATACATTAGCACTTAGTCATGGGGGATGTTGTGGAATGGTCTTGAATCAAAGTTTGACTAGTAGGTTTGACTTAACACCTAGTAGTGTAGATGTCACACGAGTCATAGGTTTACATGAAAAGGGAAGCAAAATATATTAAGAGTTGCATATAATGCAATTAGCTAGTGTTGCTTATCTTTAGATTATTCGTGGATAGCACTTGGTCATGGGGATCCACTTGTAAGTCTTTGGAGTCTTGATTCTCACTAGAAAATAGGATTTCATAAATTCTTCTAGGGGTGAAGAATTTGATAAAATAGTGGGAGAAAAATATGCTTCAAAGACCATGAACATGTTTTCAAAATATTAATATTCAATTACATACTTATATTCTCTTTTATTGCCTTTTGTAGATTAGTGAAATCTTTGAACTCAAAATGGTTAAGAATCTACTCACAACAATTTTGGAAAACAATAAACTAATCAGGCCCAATTTTCATAATTAATTAAGAAACCCCAAAGAAGTGCTCAACTTTGAAAAAGAATTTACATACTTGATCAAAGTCCGCCAAAAAACATTGGTGATGATGCCACCAATGAGGCTCGTAAATTGTTCATGAAGTTTGTGGATGATGATCTACAAACAAGATGCCTTATGATGGCAACTATATGTAATGAGCTACAAACGTTTCATGAGCATATGAAACATGCAAGTGAGATCTATGCACACCTATAAAAGTTATATAATGTCCAAACTAGACACAAATGGTTCGATTTATCTAGGGAGCTCTTTAGAAATAGGATGACTAAGGGCATAAGTGTCCATGAACATAGGTTTAAAATGACTGGACTTACTGAAAAGCTTGGACAACTTGATGTGATGATGGACAATGACTTCTATATGGATTTGATCCTACAGTTATTGCCAAGTTCATTCAACTAATTTATTGTGAACTTTAATATGTCAAAAAATGAAGTCATGATTAATGAATTGGTGAACATGTCGATTACCGCCGAGGCGACTATGAAAAAGGAAAAACATTTTATGCTTGCATCATTCTCCAAGTCCAAAGGCCCAAAAAGTCCTAAGAAAAGGGGTAAGAAGAAAAATGTTCTTCATTAAAAAGGAAGCAACCCTTGAAAGGTTTAGGGAGAGTTAAGAAAACGAAAGAGGCTAAAATCGATGTTGTATGTTTCCATTACGGTAAAAAAAGGGCATTGGACAAGAAATTGCAAAGCTTATCTTGCAACCCTTGAAAAGGATATATACATGATTGAAGTGCATTTAATGACTAATTTTTCTGCATGGGTATTTAATACTGCATGTGGTTCTCACCTTTATAATTCGTTATAGGGGTTGGAAAGAAAAAAAATCTTAATGAAGGGAATATAATCCTCTACCTTGAAAATAGAGCAAGATTTGCTGCCACGGTCCAAGGTGTACTCAAGTTAGACTTGGGAGATTCTATGATTGTACTTGATCCTTGTTTCTATGCATCAAATCTTATGAAGAATATAATTTCAATTCTTTTTTAGATAATGAAAGATATAATTTTTCTATATCTAATGGGAAATCGAAGGCATTAAAGAATGGTTCTTTATTGCTCTTGGTATATTAAATAATAGATTATACATATTAGATTATCAAAAACCACTAGCGCACATTCAATCAAGTAAAAGAAAATTAGATATCCTAGAAGATGTTATTCTGTGGCATGCTAGACTTGGGCATATCTCTAAAAATAGGATGAACAAAATAGAAGCTCTCAAAGCACTAAATGTTAATGGCATTGAGGAATTTCCAACTTGTGAGTCATGTTTGAAGGGAAAAATGACCAAGACTTTTTTTGTAGTATAATCGGAGTGAAGCACAAGTTTTATGGATTTGATCCATACGGATGTGTGTGGTCCATTAAGAATTAGTGCATGAGGAGGTTATTCTTACTTCATCACCTTCACTAATGATCACACTCGATTCAGACAGGTGTATTTTATGAAGTACAAGTCTGAACCTTTGAAAGGTTTAAATAGTATAGGTGTGAAGTGGAAAAGCAAAATGCATTTAGTATTAAAACTTTTCGATCAAATCAAGGAGGAGAATACTTAAGTACCAAATTCTTGGATTATATAAAAAAGAATGGGATTCTCTCTCAATGGACTCCACTTAGCACACCCCAACTCAATTAAGTAGCCAAGAGAAAAAACTATACCTTGTAGGACATGATACATTCCATGATGAGCTTCTCTAATAACCCTATATCCTTTTAGGGTTTACGCCTTAGAAATGGTGGTGAGGCTACTAAATATAGTACCCTCAAGGGCCACGCTAAAGACTCCACATGAGATGTGGTATGACAAAGTATCATCTTACCATTATTTAAAGAATTGAGGGTCTCCCGTATACGTGAAAAGGATAGTGGGAGACAAGTTGGATAGTCAATCATCTGTGTCCAAGTTTGTAAGATACCCTAGAGAGTCTAAGGGTTATTACTTCAATGATCCCTCAAAACAAAAGGTGTTTGTCTCATGGAATGCCAATGTTTTGGAAAAAGAATATCTACTAGATAGAAAAAGCATTTTGGTTGAACTTGATAAAGTTCATGATGATCAACAAATCCCACAAATAGTGGAAATAAGTAGTAAGCCTTACACACAACCTCTATGTAAGTCGGATCGAGTTAAGAAGCAACTAAAAAAGTTTGAATTTATTTATGAAATGAGCCAATCGGATATAGATTTGAAGACTTATGGGAAAGCTTGTTAGACATAGATTTGAGACATTGGCTTGAAGTGATGAGATTCGAAATAGACTCCATATACTCCAACAAAGTATGGACTTTGGTAGGTTCACTAAAGAAAATCATTCCCGTTGGTTACATGTGGATCTATAAGCAAAAACTAAGAGTCGATGGAGAGGTTACAACCTTTAAAGCATGACGAGTAGCAAAAGGATACACTCAAAGACCCGATATTAATTTTGAAAAAACTTTTCCAATAGTCACAATACCTAAGTCCATTTGGATTCTACTTGCGATAGCTACATATTATGACTATGTGATATGCCAATTAGATGTGAAAACTACTTTCCTCAATGGCAACATTGAAAAAGAAATTTATATGGGGCAACCATAAGGTTTCATATCCAAAAAGAGTGAGCAAAAGATTTGCAAATTCTAGAGATCCATTCATGGACTCAAGCAAACATCCTAAAGTTGGAATATACATCTTAACAATGTAATCAAATCATTTGGATTTATCAAAAATGTGTACGAACTTTGTGTGTACAAAAAGGCAAGTGGAAATAGTATACAATATATTGTGCTTTATGTTGATGACATCCTTTTCATTGGGAAAGATATAGGCATGTTAGAGTATACTAAAGCATCATTGTCCACTCAATTCTCTATGAAGGATTTGGAAAGAGCATCCTACATACTGGGAATATATATCTATAGAGATAGATCAAAGATGATGCAAAGGCTATCTCAAACCATATACATTGATAAAATACTAAAGCGGTTTATTATGGAAGAATCCAAAAATGGATTTCTTCCCATGGGATATGGTATTCATGTCTCTAAATATATGGCCTCAAAACTTGTGGTAGAGAGATAAGATTTCCCAGATACCTTATGCATCTGCCATAGAGAGCATAATGTGTGCAATTTAAGGTACATGACCAAATATGGCACATGCTCTAAATGTTACGAGCAAGCTCCAATCCAATTCCATTGAGAGCTACTGGATGGCTATAAAAATAATCCTTAAATACTTAAGAAGGACTAAGGAATTATTTTTAGTATACGGCAATAGAGAATTGTAACCTGAAGGGTTTTCAAATTCAATTTTCCAATTCGATGTGGATAACCTAAAATCTATCTCTAGATTTATATTTAGCTTTAATTAAGGCATAGTAAGCTGGAAAAGTTCCAAACAAGGTACCATGGCTGACTCAACCACTAAGGCAAAATATATTGCAACTTTAAAAGCTATAAAGAAAGATATTTGGATCAATAACCTCATCCAAGAGTTGGAAGTAGTGCTTGGCATGTCTGAGCCTGTAGTTGTCTTTTGTGACAATAACGGTGTGCTTACACAAGCTAAAGAGCCAAGATCTCATCAACAATTAAGAATATTTTGAGGCGCTCATAGGAAAAAGGCAACATTCGAGTGGAAAGAATTATCTCAGATGAGAATATAGCAGATCCACTAACTAAACCTCATTCGCAAAAGGTCTTTGAAAGACATCTTATGAAGATAAGCCTTAAAACTATAGGTAGCTAACTTTAGGGACAATGAAAGATTGTTGGAATAGTACTCTGCAAGCCAATAAGATTAGCATACAAACTATTTTACTTGTAATACAATCTTGATTGAATGATAGTTCTTCTAAATGGCCATTTTCATCTTATTCTTATATTACTTCACTAACATATGATTGAAGGCCTTAGATCACCCTAGACTATGGAACTTGGTCATGCATTAAGTGGTGATCACAGATTAATTTTTACACGGTCGTAATCTTAAATATCCTAATTCATAGAATCTTATGAGATAGGACATCTAAGATTCTAATAGACTTGCTCTAATAATGCATAATCCAAAGGTTGGAAATTGCTCTATGCCATGAGCAAGTCGTATGTGATATAGGTGCATGTTAGTAGGTGCTTGTTAGAGAATAAGGTACAAGAGACCTACCCAAAGAATCCATTAGATAGCCATAGTGGCAAGTCGGTAATAGCTAATTTTCCGGCTTACGCTAATTAATATAATTAGTCCTTTGACCTGAAGATCCATTGTAACCTTGTGTTTAGGTGCTCATGCTTTGACTCTACTTTGGTTACTCAGTAAGCATTCCGATAGTGATAAAGCATGAACTACTTAGACATGGAGATTTATGAGATCTAAGATGACATCCGACTCCTTGTCTTTGTGAAGGGCAAATGTATTTCCTATGAGTTCTATGATGATTAATTCTGAGGAGTCCTTGGCTAAGGTATTGTGATAATTTGGAAAAAGGGTTTTCCTAAGATAAAGTCACAAACTAGAATCAAACATTAAAAATAGACGCATACTAGAGAGCCGACAAATATCCTACTTTAGGCCTCTTTCATGGAGATAGGAGACGGAAGGGTCCGTATTTGCATGGTACACATAAAGTCAGAATGGTTAACCAATAACATCATTCGGCCAATTGTTGGGCTCCATGGGCTTGAGGTTCAACATCGACCATAAAAATTGGGTACTATTCAATTAATAGAGATTAATTGAATTAAGTTGGTTAGTTTAATGGAGTTTAAACTAATGTGAATATATGATATTCTAAAGTCACAAAGGTTGTGAGCCCATGTCCAATGCGTGGAGAACTTAATGGGTCACACAAAAAGGTAATCAGCAGTCCTAAATATTGAGAGAAATTTTTTAAGTGTTAGAAAAATTCTAAGGTGGCCAAAAATTGAGAAAATTGGTTGACATAATTTTTAGTCATCTTGGCTTGATTAATGTAATTGTTAGATTGAAATAATTAATATAAGGAATTAAATTAAGATCAATTAAATGAAGTTTTAATTTAATTTTGGTGCTATATGACTATCAATTGGTCAAGTTAACTTAAAGAGTTAAGTGCACAAAAACTAACTTAAAGTGTTAAGTTAACAAAAACTAACTTAAAAAGTTAAGCTAGTTGACTTAAAGGTTAAGTTAAAGTTTAATTAAATTAAAGTTTCTAATTTAATTAATTTAAAGAATTGATTTTAGCTAGACATTTCATAAGATAAAATGTAGATTCCGAATGAAATTCTAATTCACACAAATTAACATGCTACTTGCAAGTTGCCATGCTTAGGTGGCACACCCGCCTTGAGGAAGGTGTGATGTCACCTTAGCATCTCACCATCCTTCCTTTATATATAGATTTAAAGAGAGGGCGACCATGGCTAAGAATTATTCACACATTTTATGCATCTAAAAAGTGGACCCAAAATTCTTTCCAAAAGTGATTTTCTCATGTGTTGAGGCTTCACTCTCTTCTTCACCTCCAAAATTGCCTTATACTTTGGCATAAGGCAATGGAGAATTGAAACTCAAAAGGTTTTTGGATTTTAGTTTTCAATCCAATATAGATGACCTAGAATCTACTTCTGGATTTATATTTTACCTCAATGGCAGTGCGATGAGTTGGAAGAGTTCCAAACAAGACACTACTATCGATTAGACTATAGAGGCAGAATATATTATGGCTTTGGAAGCTGCAAATGAAGATGTTTAGCTAAAAAACTTCATCCAAGAGTTAGATGTAGTGCCCAACATTACTGAGCCTATAGTTGTCTTTGTGACAACAACGAAGCAGTAACACAAGCTAAAGAGCCAAGATCTCATCAATGATCTAAGCACATTTTGAGGTGATATCATTTCATCTTGTAGATTATTGATAGAGGTGACATCTGAGTGGTGAGGATTTCCTCATAAGAGAATATAACAAATCCACTAATAAAACCCTTAACGCAAAAGGTCTTCGAAGGACATCTTGAGAAATGGTTCTTAAGACTATAAAGATTAGCTTTAAGACAAGTGGGAAACTATTGAAATAGTGGCCCACTACTTTCTTCCAAAACTACAGGTCATAGATCAACCTAATCAACAAAAATAAGATTCATGCTTCTCTATTCCCATTCACGGCATAACATAACAGCTTTTTTCTAGCTACTTTAGTAGAAGGATTCTTATGTTCATGTCTAACTTAAAAATCATATTCTTTTTTATTCATAATATAAATAATATCATCACTTAACCATTTAAGATAAAATAATTTTTCTTTAATATCAACATAGGAGTTTATATCTGGTTTTCCTAACCAAAATGTATTCCATTTATCACAAACAAAATTTAACAAGCTTAAGAAGCCTTGATTAAAAACACAAAAAATTGTCCTTGGATCATCATAGCATCATGATCTACAGTAGACCATAAACAATTTGTCCTATGCATGGTAACATAATATGACTACAACCAATACCAATAATTCCTAAATAGGAAAATGATCCAAATATAAAGTATATACATACTATAACAAACATAAATATACCATAAACATGGTAAAATGTCAAACATGATAATTTAAACAAAGTCTCAATCAGACAATACAAAATAAATAAATAATTTTCATTTTTTATAATCATGTATCTACTACTCAATATTTTGAATATATTATGTCAATAGCAAAATGTAATTGCATAACCATGCCTATTCTAAACTTACTCCTGATTTACCTTTAATGGGTCCACCATGATTAAGGAACCAAGCTCCAAGACTTCTCCAAACCCACCCAACACAGTCCTAAGCGGCCACCTACCTTAACGAGCAAAAGGGTTTCAAGGTCTTTAGGAAATAAGTCCTCTAGGAACCTCCAGGTTTTAAGCTTAATGGATACACGACTCAGTGTAATGGGAAACGTAAAGAACAACCATAAGCTATGTTATTATTGATATAATAATATTCTACTCTACATTAGAGTAGATATAATAAGATTATATTAACTTTGCATGGGTATGCCAACTTTTCAACCTATACAAGCCTTTCTAGCAGAAGTAGAGAGTCCTTATTTTTTAGGGCAGATGGGGTATTTAAAGAATACATCTTCAAATTTGAAATTCAGACTTCAAGCCTATACTAGAGTGTAGTAGACACCAATACATGAATGTGAATTAAGTTTTATAACTTTATGTCACATTACTGTGCACCTTTTGACAAATTACACCGTCCTTAGCTCATTCATATTCAGAGTGGTCGCCCCCACTACTTGATGCTTTGCCCTTTTCTGCATGCTCTATGTGAGGGCATTTATCACTATGTCCTACTATTTAACAATATAGCTATTTGACTTTTTTAGCTGCTTTCACATGATGGTCATCAATGGCTATCACCATCTTTTCCAAGTTGGATCCATCTAACAATCTATTCCCCATATTGATTATAACATTTTATTTTTTATAATTCATAAAAAAATCCTCTGCTTTACTTTATCACAATATCTAGTCTGTTCGCAAGTCTGCAAAACACCCTAGCACTTCGCATGTGCATAAGCGTGACAAGAGCTTCATCCTCCTCAAGGTTGTATTGGAGGCCTTCTATTGGTGAATTCTAACTAATTAAATCATTTTTGCCTATATCTATAATCTCCACAAGATTATAATTGTTATCAACATAACTCCTATCACTATTCCAATGACTTCCTGAACTATGAATTTTTAACAGTATAGATTTATCCTAATTAAATCTTATAGCATTGTCCACAACTTTTCTAAAGAATTTTGGGAAAAACTCTAAATTTTTCCCATCAAAACTTACAATCATTTCAACAATGAAACCTAAAACAAACAACTCTTTTATTATAAAACTATCTAGTAACTCTAGATAAATACTAACAAGGTAACCTTCTTCATGTCTGACAAGGTAATTAGGAGCTCATTCATAGGTGCACAAATGGTTGATCCTTGAGCTGTAGCATTAGAAGAATGCACTTTTTCCAATAACTTGAAATTTTCATAATTAGGCTTTAAAGGTTTCTTAGGCCTAAATTCTCTCACAATTTTGATTCCAAAAATGGTCTAGAAACGTTTTTGCACTTTTTTTTTATTTTTGTGCCTCATTTTTTTACAGGAGTTCTCAAACTCACATTTTTAGTGGATTCACTCACACTCTTCTCTTTTTAATACTTGGGTTTAGAGATATTAACCTTTTGGGAGGTCTCCTTGCTAGATACAAGAGATGTAGATACAATAGGAGTTAACAATCCCTTTTCAATCATCACTAGTGAACTAGTTTAAATAGCAACATCAACAGTTTTACAAACTAGTTTAACCTCAGACATAAGACGTCCAAGAACAGCTTTAATATCTCTATGTTCTTGCCGTGAAGCAACTATAGAGTGCAAGGTCTTTTCATAGAGCCTTTTTCAGATCTTTTAGAGAGGATTCATCATCATCCATCCTTTTTTCAAGGATTATTGGCCCCTTTTTGAGGTCCTCCATGACTTTCTCTAGTTAGGACATTAGCAAGCATGTTTTTCTTCCCTACCCTATAAACAACTTCAAAATTATATTCAGCAAAAAATATTTTCCATCTGATTAATCTTTTACATTTAGGGTTACTAGAGAGTTTATTGAACATAAGTTCTCTAACTTGGGTATTATCAGAAACAACTTTAAATTTCTTTGGTAAAAGAAAACAATAGAATTTAGAAATTCATTTTTGACAGCAAAAACTTCTTTTTCATTTATATGATAGTTCTCTTCTATTGTACTAAATGTACCACTAGTGTGCCAGCACAACTTACCATCTTTAGTTAAGAGAACTACACCCCAATAATCATTTGAAGCATTTATCTCTAAAACAAGATTATCATCTTTAGAAGGAAGATGAAGATAAGGTAATTTTGTACATGATTTTTTAATAGTCATGACTTGACTAGTTAGGAAATCATTCCATTCAAACATTTCATTCTTTTTAAGAAGTTTTTAGAAAGGTTGCCTGATCTTAGCAAGATCTTTTATAAAGCTTTTAGCATAATTAAGTATGCTTAAGAACCTTTGAACTTGTTTAACATCTACAAGTATATTAGGAAAAGAAATATTCTTTTCACAAATATGAGGTTGCATTTCAATGCCATTGCTATCTAAAATATATCCTAAAAACTCAATTTTAGTTTTAACAATTTCAACTTTCATTTCAGAAAGAGCAAGACCATGTTTCAAACATTTTTCAGCGAACATACTTAAATGTTTAGGATATTCAATCTCATTATTGGAGAATATATGCACGTCATCAACATAGACAACACAAAATTCAAACATATCTTTGAATATTCCATCAATATGCCTCTGGAATATTTGAGGAGCATTTTTAAGTGCAAAGGCATTACTAACCATTCATAATGACCTTGGGGAGCGCAAAATGTAGTTAAAGGAATAGAATTATCTTCCATCCTTATTTGCCAAAAATTTGATTTACAATCAAACTTTGAAAACAATTTTTTACCAATTATTTTATTTACCAAATTTCTTTGGTAGGCAAATAATAACCATCAAACTTGGTTTTTTTATTCTACTCTCTATAGTTGATTACCATCCTAGGCTTACCTCTCTTAAGCTAAAAATGTTTAATCACCATAAATACAAGTGAACTATGACTGTGCCTAATAAGTTTTAAATCAGGTAGTTCCTTGAGTTATTTTTCAAACTCAAGTTGGTCTTCTTGACTATAAACCATGGGTTTGACTCGAACCACATCATTAGAATTTAAACCAAGCTCCAAGACTTCTCCAAACCCACCTAACACAGTCCTAAGTAGCCATTTACCTTGATGGACAAAAGGGATTCAGGGTCTCCAGGAAACAAGTCCTCTAGGAACCTTAGGTTTTAAGCTTAATGGATACATGACTCAGTGTAATAGGAAAAGCAAAGAACAACCATAAGCTATGGTAAACACTTTATTTATTGATATAATAATATTCAAAATACTGAGTAGTAGATGCATGGTTATAAAAATGAAAATTGTTTATTTATTTTGTATTATCTAATTGATACTTTGTTTAAAGTATTATGTTTGACATTTTACCATGTTTATGGTGTATTTCTATTTTTTATAGCATGTGTATGCTTTATATTTGGATCATTTTCCTATTTTGGAATTAATGTTATTGGTTGTAGCCATGGTATGTTACTATACATAGGACAAATTGTTTATGGTCTGGTGTAGATCATGATGCTATGATGATCCAAGGATGGATTTTTTGTATTTTTGATCAAGGCTTGTTAAGCTTGTTAAATTCTGTTTATGATAAATGGAATAAATTTTGGTTAAGAAACTAGATATAAACTCCTATGTAGACATTAAAGGAGAATTGTTTTATCTTAAGTGATTAAGTGATAATATTATTCATCTTATGAATAAAAAGGAATACAATTTTTATGTTAGACATGAACATAAGAATCCTTCTACTGAAGTAGCTATAAAAAAGCTCTATGCTATGCTGTGAACGGGACACGGAGAAGCATGAATCTTATTTCTATTGATGATTCTAATAGTTACTTGGACACAAGTACTGAAAGAGACTTATGTCTTGAAAAGCAAGGAAAAGTGAAAAAATGTTTCCAGACCACTCCTGGAATCAAAAGTGTGAGAGAATTTAGGCCTAAGAAGCCTTCAAAGCCTAATTCTAAAAATGCCAAGTTGTTGGAGAAAAGTGCATTTTTCCAATGCTATAGGTCATGGATCAACCATTTGTGCTCTTATGAAAGAGCTCCTAATTACCTCATTAGACATGAAGGAAGTTACCCTATTGTTATTTGTCTACAGTCACTAGATAGTTTTACAACAAAAGAGTTGTTTGATATAGGTTTCATTGATGAAATGATTGTAAGTTTTGGTAGGAAAAATTTAGAGTTTTTCCCAAAATTCTTTCAAACAATTAAGGATACTGCTATTAGATTTAAGCAGATTAAATCTAAACTATTAAAAATTCATAGTTCAAGAAGTCACTAAAAGAGTGATAGAAATTATGTTGATAACAATTATAATCTTGTAGAGACTATAGGTTTAGGCGAAAATGCTTCAATCAGTTGCAATCCACCAACAGAAGGCCTCCAATACAACCCTAAGGAGAATCAAGCTCTTATCAAGTTTATGCACATGCAAAGTGCTAGGATGTTTTGCAAGCTTGCAAATAGACTCGATACTGTGTTAAAGCAAAGCAGAGGATTTTTTATGAATTATAAAAAATGAATTGCTATAATCAATACGGGGAACAGACCGTTATATGGATCCAGCTTGGAGATGATGGTGATAGCTATTGATGACCATCATGTGTAAGTAGTTAAAGAAGTTAAACAACTGTATTGTCAGATGGTGGGACATGGTGATAAATGCCCTAACATGGAACATGTAGAAAAGAGCAAAGCATTAAGTAATGGTGAGGACCATTCCGAAGTTGAATAAACCAAGAACGGTGTAATTTGTAGCATGTAAACTATTTCACTTATGATACAATCTTGATTGAATGATATTCATTATAAATGACCATCTTCATCTTGTGCCCAATTTACTTCACTAGCATTTGGTTGCAGCCTTTAGATTAGACAATACTATAGGACTTGGTCATGCACTAAGTGGTGATCATAAGACAAGCTTACATGATCGTGATCTTAAGATATTCAAAGTCATATAATTTTATTGGACAAGACATCTAAAATTTGGATAAATTTGAATTAACAATGCATAAATCTAAAAGGTTGGATATTGCTCCATTTAATGATCAATCCATGTTAGACATAGGTCCATGTTAGACATAGGTGCATGTTATGGGTACCTATTAGAAAACAAGTTTACTGAAGGACCACCTGGAGAATCCACTAGATAGCTGTAGTGGCAAGTCAATAGTGGTAAGTTCTGCAACTTACACTAGTGCATATAATTAGTCCTTTGACTTGAGATCTATGGTAACCTTATGTTTAGGTCTTCATGCTTTGACTCTTCCTTGATCACTCTGTGGGTTATTCGAGTTGAGGTTAGGTATGAGCTACTTAAACATGGAGGTTTGTGAGATCCAAAATGGAATCTATCTCCTCGTCGTTATGAAAGGTGAGTGCATCTCTTATGTATTCTATGATGATCGATTCCATAGAATCCTTGCACAAGGTAGCATGACAATTTGAGAAAAGAGTTTTCCAAAGATGAGGTCATAAAGGGGAATAGAAACATAGTTATTGAGGCTAGTTCACAAATATCTAGCCCTAGGCCTCTTCGGAGAGATAGGAGATGAAAGGATCGCATTTGCATGTCAAGTGTAGAGCTAGAATGATTCTCTAAAAGCATATTCATTTTGGCTAATTAGTTGGGCTCAATGGGCTTGAGGTTGGATATCGACCATGGAGACCAGATACTTTTCAATTAATGGAGATTAATTGAATTGAGTCATTAGTTTAAAGGAGTTGAAACAAATGTGCATATTTCGATATTGTAAATATCACAAGAGTTGTGAGCCCATGTCCAATGAATGGTCACATACAATGTCCAATAGGAAATCTTATTTGATAAAGGAAATTTTCTAAGAGTTATTGGAAAATTCCACCTGATAGATTTTATGGAGGTAAAACGCTTGGCTACTTTTTGTTCATTCTGGCTTGACTAATTTAATTGTTAAATTGATCTAAATAATTTAATGTGTTAAATTAGACCAATTAAATTAAGGAGTTAATTTAATTGGTGCCACATGACTATCAATTGATCAAGTTAACTTAAGGAGTAAAGTTGACATCTTTTAGCTTAACGAGTTATGCTAATGAACTTAAAGAGTCAAGTCAAGACCAATTAATTAAATTAAGGGGTTAATTTAATTAAAATAAAGAATTAATTTGGAGGGACAATTCAAATGACAGAGTTCATTTGGAGTGCATTAGAATTTATTTGGATGACATTTCATGAGATGAAATGAAGATTCCAAATGAAATTTAAATGCAAGTAAAATTCACATTTCATACATGCAAGTTGCCTTACAAGTTGGTGCCAACCTCATTGGATATGTTATGCCAACTTGCATCACACCTCTCTCCCTATAAATAGGAAAGAGGTGGCTAGTCAAAGCATGCATGCACATCTAATTGTTAGATTCCATTTTTCCCTCCAATTTTGCGTGATTCACTTATGTGTTGAAGTTTCACACTTTTTCTTAATCCTACCTCCTCAAATTAGTCTTCATCCTCTTCTTTTCTTCTTGATTTGCCAACTAACTAAGGAGTGATTTGAATTTTCCATTGGTGTGTGGATCTTGACATTAGAGGCTAGACACTTAGATAGCTTGGCTTTTGGAGATCTACTGCAAGGGCAAAAAGTATGGAGCAGTTTTTCTAGACCTTGCTGGGTTCAATTTTTTTGAATTTTTTACTGGAGCTTCCCCAAGGAGTTGAGGAGGTTGTGTCCAAATTTCAGTAATTTTGGGGGTGGTTTGATTGGGCTGTTGTTGCCGCAACACCGCCGGGAGATAGCTTTGAAGTGTTCAAGTGTTCTTCTGCTCTACCTTGGATTTTTGAGCAATCAAAATAATCCTTCTTCCAAATCTAAATTAGTAGCAAGATTTGACCCTTGGTTTTGAGTGTAGCCAAGTTTAATTTAGCTATTTTGTACTTTATTTATTGAATCCTTGTGCTACACTTGACTCCACTAGATTCTCCTCGATGTTAGTGGTTCTAGAATTAAGGTCTTGAGAATATCGAGAGCATAAGGTCTTATCCTTTACTATGGTTCATACTTCATCATTTCCTTAAGTTTTTTAGTGACCTATTCCAATTGGTACTTCAGTTGTTCCTGGCTAGCCATCCGAGTCTGGTTGGAATCCTCCAGCTCAATTACTTAGTGTTCAGGGGCTTCCACTTGATTATTGTTATTCATTGGTATCAAAGCGCTAGCTCTGATGCCACTTATTGCAATTGACACTGGAGTTCAACGATGAGTTGCCTAACTCAATAAAATCAAGCTGCGATGAGTTGATTTGTTGACTAAGGAAAAGGACTGAAGAAGAAGATTCAGAGAGACTGAGAGAGAGATGTCAGAGAGAGGATTTTGGTGCTCAAACTGAGCATTTTATGATGATTTCTGGTATTTGAAGAAAAACATGCAACTAATCTTGACATTAACCCTAATTTGATGCTAATAAAAATGTAAAAGACGAATTCTAGAGATATGACAAATTCCCCCTTCGGCTGTCACATTGTTGCAATAATCTCTCAAAAACATCATTACACAACCGATTCGAACTTTGTTCTTTTGATTAATATAATTCAATTTCCCTAATTAAGACCCAAATCCTAATTTACTAACTAAAACGACATCAATAAAGCAAAGCGGCGTTATTTAGTTACAAAACATAAAATGAAAAAACAAGAAAGAAATAAAGAAATAAAGAGAGAGCCAATTTCTTTTATTCTTCTTTTCTTCTCTTCAATGTTGCAATGACATCCAATTTCCACAAATGTACTTAAGTACCCCTATCCTGTTTTTAGGATGAATATTTCGTAAAAATGCTATATACTTTGTGCGTATTGCATTGTACTTCACACTATTTACAGAATATGAATTTGACTCATTACTTTAAAATGCTATACCTTGCCACAAAATTCTTATTTTGATGAAATAAAATGAAATATTAATTTGATTGAAAATAGTTTTTGTCATTTTATTAATTTAAATGTTCCTATACTTATAAATTAATTTTGTGATTATGTTTTCCTAAATTTGTGTGTGTGAATAATTAAAAACTCTATTTATAGTTATCATCAAATCATTGTTTTCTTGTATGTAACTTTATGCGCATATTTGTTTCAGTGTAGGACATAAGCTATTTGCAATTCAAATATAAGAATAAATGAGAAATGTGATATTGATACTGAAACTTACTATTTTTGCTGCAAACATTCACCCAACCGGCACGATCATTTTTATCTTTATTCAAATTAGAAACGCCAAAGGTTCATACCCTTCTCTGAAACTATAAACATCATATACATTGATATATTTTAATGACATAACTCAGGGAAATATAACTATAAAATTAATTTACAACTACAAGATAAGTTGTTTTGATTGAGATATTGCTCTATTGGCCACTCAGAGCACCCAACAATTTTTTGATAAAATATTCTGTCATAATCCACTAAAATAAAAATTTACAATAAAATACATTGGTTTATAATATTTTAAGTGATCAAATACACATCTTTTCAAAACGCTAGAAAGCAAATTGCAGTATGCCTAAAGTATTATACTGAAGATAAAAATCAAAATACATTGGAGCACATTTAGCTTTGTTAAATAGTCATTCTCCTCATTTGCAAGGATTGAAAGACCAAATGTCTTCAAGCTTCAAACATTCCATAGCTCCTAAAGCCCTCAAGACGCATAAACAGATAAAAACAGCAAAGTTGATGCTTTTTGTTCCTCCTACTATGCTAACTTTCATATACAGTTTCTGGCCTATCAGACGGCTCCAATTTTGGGAGGCTGTCAAAGGAGAAAAAGAGAAATAGTAGATAAGTCAAAAGTTCAAATTTAATCATTAAGACCTCATTCAAGTAGAGAAACATGCATTGACACAGTAGCAAAGAAAACATAGTTGAATTAGCTGTTTTCATTTTGGTGGAAATGAATGTACCTTCTTCAGAGGCACTTTTGAACTGCTTGCTGCAGGTTTTATTATATCAAAAGAACATATTAGTGATTCATCAACGTGCAATAGAGCACCAGCATTGTCAAATTCGCCACCATAGTTTGGAGCAGAAAATATAGTGACAAGTGTTCTTTCAGCAAAGAACTCGTATCCATCCTCCACGACCTGCAACAAAGAAACCAGCAGAGCATAAATTTCCTTTACATAGCTGATTTGGCAATGACTATTGTAATAAGAATTGAAGATAAGATATAAAGATCTCAGAATGAAAAGAAAATTAACTTCTAAACTTCTGAAATTCGGAAGAACACTTTGAACAGGATAAAGTTGTAAAAAAGTAGTCTTTGACTTGCAATGTTATGCAAGCTTGTTGCTTTCCATTGCATTCTTTTGAGCTTCGGTGATTGGCAGTTTAATTACCAAAAAAGAAAAAGAGACAAAACAAGGTAAGAGAAAATTATATACCTGGTGACCCCTACAAATGAGTTCCAAGTCATTCTTCTCCAAAAACTCGGCAACTACATCAGGCCCAAAAGTACATGAAACGCCCCTATCACTATCAGCCCAACCCACAGTTCTTGGATCAGGATCAGACCAAAGCAAATCACACAGGAGACCATTATCTGGAATATCGGTGGGCCTTGGAATCTCTCTAATCTGATCCAAATGTTTAAGCTCTGGCGAAAGTCCTCCATGCATGCATATTATCTTTTCATCTATGAGTGCAGAAACAGGTAAACAATTAAAGCAGTCGATGAATATCTTCCACAGCCGAACATTGAATCTCCTCTTACATTCGTCATAAAAACCATAAATACGGTTGATTTTAGCATCTTCATGGTTTCCCCTCAAGAGGAAAATTTTATCAGGATACCTTATTTTGTAAGCCAGTAGCAAGCAAATTGTTTCCAAACTCTGCTTGCCTCTATCAACATAATCTCCTAGAAAGAGGTAGTTCGCTGCAGGGGGAAATCCACCATATTCAAAGAGCCTTAGAAGGTCTTGGTACTGTCCATGTATGTCACCTGCAGGAAAAACAATTCCCGTTAAGGCCATAAGTGAAAAAGTATGAGAAGCACTAAAGTTAGGATAAATAGCTTTGAATGATAATCGTGAATGCATGACAACATCATTGAGTGTAGAGAGACTTAAAACTTAAGTTAAATTTCTCAAGATCTTTGTCTTAGTGCCCCACTACACCTCCTAGAGAATGTGCTAACATTGAATGAAAATTGAATGTCATTATGTATGGGGTGGGATGACAAATTTTACAATGAACAAGGCAACCTATTGGTAAATATTTTTTTGTTATGGCACTAATTCAGCTCTTAAATTTCTTAAGATATATTGAATGATTCAAACATGACCAGAAAAGGTAAACTTGTTTTGCATCCTCCAAATCTCCTCTCTTCTCAACAACTATACTTTCCTTATAGGTCATGCAAAAAATTAATGTTTTATGATAAGGTGAATTAAACACTATCAAGACGCAACATTGTAATTAAATCTATATCAGTAAACCAAATAAAAACATTGAGATTGGCCACCATAATTAATCCATTGTTAAGCATTTAGCATATCATTCAATAAACAGAATCAAAAGCAAAATAAATAAACATAAAAAAAACTATTAACCAAAAACTCATGAGATTACATCCTCAAATGAAACTTAATCAGATTGAGACAACCTTAATTTCACCAAATATTCATAAATACCAATTCATAATTGTAGACATCCATATTGAGTTTCGCCCAGAAGAAGCCAAATTCATCAATCCCCAACATCAAACACCTTTCCTAAATAAGCAATATCCAACCACACCCAACCAAAGGCCAGACCCTTTCTACATAATTCCAAATATTCATGCCTCTACAAACATGCAATACCACATATCATTTAACCATATAACATATTAAAATTTAAAAATAAGAACACCAAAAGAAAAAAAAATTGAAAGGGGTGAACAAAAAGAAAAAGAAAGAGACCGCCGATCTTGATAGGGGCAGAGAGCTGCAGGAGATTGGGCTCAGAAAGGAAGATTTGGCGAGCATTGACGCAGAGCTGGCGGATCTCCGCCTCTGAGAGTTGCACCTGTTTTCCTCTTGTTCCTTCCAATAGTCGCCTTATTATATCATCCAACACCCCCTCATCCATCATTCCCTCCATTGTCATCATCTTCTTTCTCTTGGAAGATTTTAATCAAATCGCACCAAGAAATGGGTTGTCATGTAATTATATATTTGTTGATGGGAATATATTATTGAATTGGATTAAATTTTGTGGGATTGAAAGATAAATGAGAGATGATTAATATTATGATTACGATAATAATGATCATCAAGCAGTACTGATTTTTTCCTTGTCTTTTTTTTTTTCTCTTCGTAGTTACTGTTATTTTCTTTTGGCTAACTTCTTTATGAGGTTGTACAGATTATTCCGTTGGGTCGTTGGTCATGTTGTCATAGCCGTTTCTCTCTCTTCTCTCTTTGTAAACAAGGGTGAGTTTGGTTGACATTTTGAAAAATTAATTTGAATAGAATAATAATGTGATTTTTTACAATATCCCTTTTTAGCAAAAACCAACTCATAGTTTTTAAAAATTATTTTATATGTAAATTGATAGGTTATGATCAAGTATAAATCTAATATTATTTTTGAAACTCCACTTATTTTGATAAAAGATCCTACAGAATTTTTTTGAATGTGCAAATGAGTAAATTAAATATTATACACAAGTTTTATAAATCTCTATTAATTTTCCATCAAAAATGCCAAATGCACCACGAATTTTGAATTGCACATAACATATTAGGCTTGTTTCTTTAAGTATACAATATCCAAATAACAGAAATATATGAAGAACTTACTGTTGCAATCACACGTAATGGGGGTATCATCAATTTCATCTACAATTGTATACAATAAAGCAACATATTTGAATTGTTAGTGTTCTGTATTAAAGGATTGAATGTAATGTGGGGAGTAGAAAAGTTATACTACTGTGCATATTTGTGTGCTTTCAATCTTGTGATTGTACTAAATTGGAATAAGAAGAAAGGAATGTTGCGCGGAAAAATATAGCATTCAATGTTGTTGAAATGCTCCAAGCCGAAGGTGGGGAAAAAGGGTACTATCAGTGTTGACCGAACAAGCGTGGGTTGTATGATAACTGATGAGTACCCGCACTCATTCATAAGTTGTGCTCTTCATAATAGCACTAATGCTTTTATCAAATAAAACCACATTTCTTTAACGGCTTGTTACACCCTGGTACGAGAATATATTCTTCCCTGTCCTAAAAGAAAATATAGCTCCTTGATCCATATACTTAATTTCCTTAGGGCAATAAAATAATTTAGTTGATTTTTTAAAAATTAACTAAATATTATTAGATAATATTACTAATGTTAAGATTAAAAAGTTAGTAACATTAAAGTTATAAAAAAACAATATAATAAATTAATGAGAATTAAATAATTTAATTTTCATATACCAAATAGAGCACGGGTTCTGTGGCAGGAAAAGTAACTGATTGTGCGGTCCCATATTTCCAAATCTTATGAGGTTGATGCATCACAAGCTACACCAATTGAAGAAGTCGAACTTAAGGGTGCAAATATTTTGACTCAGAATGAGTAACTCATATTTTATACTTATTTTTATTTTGTTATGAATTTAAAGTTATATTTAAATTTGTTTTGGTTGTTAAATAAGTTGAGCATACATAAATTTTTTCAAGCCTATTCAAGATCAAAATGACCTCACCAAATATGATAATAATGGGAATAAGATCAAGGTAGAAATGATTCTTATTGGGTTTTCGTGATCTTGATTATGAAGCTATGATCCTAAAATCACAAATTCAATTAGAGTATTAGGATGTTTCCCAACAATATCTCTTCAATGCTCAAATCAGTGAATGAATATACATATATTGCTAAGAGAGTAAAAGTAATAAGGTATTAATTATGTATTAGTGATTGGTGCACACTTGATGCATGTGTGTCTAAGAATTGGAGCACAGTTAACATACATACATATACAAAGCACAAAATTTAATGTAAAAAAAATTAGATTCATAAAATAAAATTCTCATAAAATTGTTTCACAAACAAAGTATGAATACGTATGTTAAAAGAGGAATGACAGCCAATTATATAGAAAAATGTTTGTTGCATAACTATAGTTCCGCACAACAAACTTTTGCAATTGACTTGCAATTTTCTAAATGTATGCATTATGTTTAGGTCATCAAATAGATATACTAGTATGTGCCTGGTGCGATGTATCGAAAAGAATTTTAATATTAAAATAATTTATTTTATAATAATATTTATTTTACTTCATGTGATTAAAAATGAATTATAATTATTTTTATTATTTAAAGAAATAAAATCTATTATTAATTAAATAAAATAATATAAATATTTGAATTTAAAGATATTACATTTGAAGATAATTAGTACTTAAGGAAGTTGTAGAATATGAAGAATTGTTAACTCTAAGTTTATAAATTATACAAAAAATTTTAAAATAATAAAATTTAAAAAAATAAATGAAAGAATTAAAAAAATAAAAGTAGAGCGGAACATTTAATTAAGTAAGCCTTTTAAATTAGATATATATATATATATATATCTATACATATATTTCTGATATGATAAGCATGCAAATAAGCTTTTTTAAATTATAAAAAAAAATATATGATTTCTTAATGATGTGGAAGTCACAGTTATAATTTTCATGGCATTTTAAATGTCAAATGCTTTTTGTTAGAATAAAAATATAAATTTCTTTATACTTTGTCTATGAAAATAACTTACATCAGGTTATTATTTGATAACTAATTCAGTGTGTTGCTTCTAACATGCAATTTTTATAAACTAAAATATCTCTCAATATTCTATGTAACTATGATAAGTAAAATTTATTTATATTTATATTTATTTTATTATTTTAAAAATTATAAAATAACGTATATTATGAACATGAATAAAATAATAAGCGAATTTTCAATATTTAGTTTAAGATTAAATATTAGTTTCTCATATGTAAGTTTCTTTTATAAATATATAAATATGTGTAATTAATTAAAGGAATACTTACTTTCAATCAAGCTTTTTTGATTTGGCATCATTAATCCATGTAAAAATATTTTTTATAAATTATTATAAGCAAAAATATTAAAATAAAGTAGGCAATATAATTATAAAATTATTTAATTATATATATTGAAAAATATAAACATAATATTATTTTCCATTTAATTAATATCAAGCTTTTGAAAAATTTCTATTATATCAACTACATCTATGTCCCATATGAAAAAACTTATTTCAAATAATTGAAAAAGAGTTATCTACTATATTGCTAAAAAATTAATTATTAGTATAAAAATAAAGTTAAAGAGTTTATAGTTTTTGCAGGAAGTAACTTTTTATATTTGAAATATTCTTCACCTTAAATTATTTGTTATATTTTGTATATAGTTTTATTGTAAAAAATACTACTGTAAAAATAATTAATTTTTAAAGATTTAATTTGATACATCGAGCTCTTACATATGAGTTAATTTATAATTATTTATTTCACAAACTTCTAGCTCTTTAATAAAGATTATGAAATATTATTAAATATATTTTGAATTTCGAATGAAAGAAAGTTAGAGATAAGATATAATCATATTAGTTAAAGATAATAATAATCAACTACTAAATTTTTTTAATTGAATTAAAATCCTAAAAATCCTAGAATTTGTCATTTCGCAAAATTGCACAATTAGAATCAAAATTGCATAACTATGTGCCCCACATCGTTGTGCTATATATAATAGTATAGATACATACATGTTATTTAAAATATAATTTATACAAATCACCTTGTAGCTGCTTTACAATCAAACGTGTATAGATTGAAGTCTTTGAAACACCTTTGATGATGTTGCCTGAAATAATAAAATAAATAAAAATAAAAAAGTAAGCCTTTAATTCTCAATTTATCTAATTATAAAATTGATATTATATGATTAATTTAGTTTGTACCACTTCTTTATCAGCTTCATCAACATCTTTGATATTTTTTGCTAGTAATAATGCGCCCACAAACACAAAACCACTTATTAGATATTGCTTATGGAAAAGAAGTATGTGCAGCATATCTATTGAAAATAAATATCATACCAATAAAGTCTTCTCATCCATTTATCTTTTTTTATTTATAATTTTTTGTTCAATTATTAGCAAAAATTTGGTTAAAAAATATAAATATTGAAAATATGTATGTGTCATACCTTTGTCAAATCCCACCTTTCTACACACACTATCTGTTTCTCCTTGTCAAAGTAATTTAGATTGTTTAATAGTAAAATATAAATTAAAATTATTAAAGGAAAAAATATATATATAAAAAAGAAGCAAACTTGCCATTGCTTTTTTTGTTTTCTCAACACACGTAAAATTCATTTTTCTAAATCATTCCCGTTTATCCCAACAACAGCTTTCCAAATTGAAATGTATATTTGCATCTTCAGATGCTACATAAAACCAATTCAATACTCACCTTATTATATGAAATATATTATAATTTTTGAATGCAAAAGAAATTTATGTTAACAATGTATTGTAGTTAATAAAAGAAATATATGCATACCCTTCGAAGTGTACTATGCAATTGAAATTCCTTCCACATGTATCATGATGCCATTTCTCATCCAATTTTCTAATGCAAGTGGTGCTAGCAGGAACTCTCTACTGAAAAGTAGATCAATTTTTTTCTTGTGTCAACAAAATAGATAAAATGACAAGATATTATTTTTGAAAAAACAATTCACGTCATTTACCTAATTTATGTATTTCAAATTTTCATTCTCTTATAGAGTACTATATAGAAAGTCAAATAAGTTTTAGTATCTATAGTTCCTATCATTAAATTGATAATAACATAATATTTTTGTACACTACATTCCTTGTATATACTTCAATTCAACATTCTTGCTTACCATTTTTAACCAAAACTTTTGTTAATTGTTGTGAAACTCCACCAAGGAGTGTTGCATATAGTTGCCCACAGCTGGAGACATGATTGCCTAGAAAAATTCCAATATTCAGAATCATTTGGCCTTGGCATTTATTTATCGTAAGAGCGAAACTCTATCTTATGGGAAACTATGCATGCCTTAAGCATATGGCAACCCAGAATTCTCCTCACTTTTCAAAGCCATACAATGTAGAAAGTATCGTGCACCTTGGTATGGTCCTGATATGATCTCAACATCAATCAAATTTATTGCTAAACATACTAGATGAGTTCCATTACATAGCTTAAGTTCAAGTGCAATATCTCTTCGAAGCATTACAAGAGAACCCTTTTTTAGACTAATTCTATGTGGACACAAACCATTTGGACTAAGCAAGTTCAAAAATTCTTCCCTGTAAAGAATGTTGTAGTCATGATCCACTGAATCACAAAAAGTATATGTTTTCTCATTAGAAAATATTCCAATCAACACTTCATTAGAGTAATTATGGATCTTCATACCATGTCGTTGACATCACTCATATGGCCAATCATGTTAGGAAAAATAGAGTCAATTAGATGATAAAGTGATTCCTCTCCTTCCCATACCACTAATTGAGGTAATTCTATAAAATCACCATTAATTGAAGCTTATACTCCATTACCTATTCTCAGTAGAAATTAGGGCAACTCGCCATCTTGTTGTGATCACATGTTTTGTTGCATATGCATGGTCTTAACACCATATGAAAAACTCAATTTCGAAAGGCTTGCAACTCTTTGATGACCAAATGATCCCATTTTTACTATAGCAGTACTTGTCTGAAATCTCCACCTAAAACCACAACTTTGCTATAAGTGGCAAATTATTTTCCATTATAAATTGAAAAGTTCTATCAGTACCCTCGAAGGAATAAAGTTTTTTCACTAGGGCTTTATCCCATACTATAGCGCTAGCACGCCTAATTAACTCTACAACATCAATTTATTTGTCAATTTTATGAAAACTTCTAGATATTAGCTTTAGTGGAATTTTGAAACGTGAATGTGCAGTTCTTCCACCAGATAAAAAAGTTATAGCTATTCCAAATATTGTAGTTGCAATAACAATATGGCCATTTTTTCTCAACTTTGCTAATAAAGCATAATATAGAAAGGTCTTTCCTAATCCCCTAGGTCCATCTATAAGAAAGATAGCAGAATGATTATGCAAAATAGTTATCATGATAGCATCAAATGCTATTTTCTAATATCAATTCAACCTTTCAACATATCGCAAATCCTCTTTTGGCATGTTAACAAAGCTTTTCTTGAATTATCCTAGGAATTGGTAAGTTGTTTAGGAAGTTCTCACTTATAGTTGGCAAATCAAAATCGAAGAGCTTCTTCCTACAAGAGTGCAATAATCTTATTCTTAATCTAGATATTATTTCCTATATTTGATCTGGCACACTCTTCAACCATACATGGATAAAATTCATCCCCCAATTGTCAAATATAGTAGGTTGACAAAAAACTAATATTAACATAAACAATTTTCTTAAGGAAATAACGTCCTAACTGAACATGCTTCTTTTAGAACTGACAAATATGATCTTCTTCTTGAAGAAGCCCTTATCTTCATGTAGCATTTTTAAATGTAGCATATTTTGTTCCATTTACAATGAGAAACTCTTCAAAAAATTTTGACCCTCTCACATGATTAAGAAAAATGCAGAGATACAATCTTTCGCCTTCAAAAGGTGAGAAAACATATATTCTTTCATTCACCTTATTCTTACTTGTACGTGGAATTCATTTCTAATGTGACTAAATCTATTTGTTATATTAGGGGAACTTCTTATACAAGTACTTTTCAGCCAAGGCAGGGTCACAATTCATTTTGAAAAATTCAGTAAGCATTATTTTTAAGTTTTGTTCAACAACACTCTAAAATGTGCTAAAGTTGATTGGTTGTTGATTTAGTAAATGTATATACAATTTTATGACTTAAGGATACATCCTACACATATTAAATTCAAAAATTTCCAAAAAGCTTTTGTTGCTAAAATCCATCTTCCATCTATAAACTGTTGAATCTCATCAAGGTTTTGTTGACTACACAACTCTAAAACTACTTGATCTAAACCTTTATGAATGTACTTCTATATGTATTTCACCCTTTTATTCCCACCACAAACTTTAATACTGATATGATAGTCATACTATAGAAGAAGCCACGGATTGTAAGGAATAACCCAACCATTGCCTACCATTGTGATAAAAGTGTCATTTAAAGGACCTCATACCTTTAATACAATGGATATAAATAATTTCCGTATGAATTGTAGAGTGCAAATGCCTTTTGGAATCCTTTATAGCACTTACCTTCTTTCATACCTGAACTCTAGGGATTGTGAGGACCACATGGACCATGGATCATATGCATCAAAATAGATTCATATAATATAGGCTCTTCTTCTTTAGCAAAAATTTCAGCTCATACAACTTTATCAAAATCAACAAATATACATAACTTGTCATTATGTTCAATATGACTAATAAGTGAGCATGGAGCAAACCTCACTTTTGGTAATCAATAACATATGTATAAGCACGTACATTTCCTAAAACTCTTCTTTCTATTGTATCTCTCTTGAACTCATTGAACTTTGCTCGAAATATTCATGTTATCATGTTAAGATGATCTTGAGGTGTTTGCTCTATCTTTCTCATTTTCTATCTAATTTCAATTTGGATTACATGTTATTGTGAGCATTAAATCTAGCTTTCAATAGTTTGAACCAAGGCCATAGCAGTAATCACACGGGCTTTCAATAAAAGACAAAGAAATTACTATCCTATGACAAATATTACCTAAAATATAATAATTTCTTAATAAAATTAAATAGATTACATCCAAATTGTGAAATTTGTTAAGATCTTGATGTACTTGCATTATTTTCCCCACCATGAAAACAATCTTGGAGGCCTTGATAAAGCTTCGAATGAGTATTATACTAATGTTGGCATAACCATCTAAGTTTATCAGTTTTAGTTTTCACATAATTGTCCACTACATACAGTTGTAGCAAACAAGCTCCTTTAAGTAATATTGATAGGTCATTTTCTCGAATCTAAATTAAGAAAAGACTAAATTTAGTTTGATAAAAAGATATAAAGTACTTTTAAGCCATTTATCTTGAAAAATCTAAATATTAGGTATGAAGAATTTATTATGGGTATGTGTATGCCCTTTGTACTTACCTAAAAAATATAGGCATAAAAATCTCAGCATGTCAAGTATATTCTATCAGCAGTCTGTGTATTAATATGTCAGTCATATATAACATATGGTAGAACTACTATATATTATAAAGAGTCATTATATCCAACAATATCTTGAATTTGCATTAAGTGTATTAGAAATATCAACTATTCCTACCTGATATACAGAAAATAGGTAAGAGTATTAGAGAGGAGATTTCAATCAAAATTCTAAGTGATGCATCTCACCACCGTGCCATACTTGTGATGAGACTTCACAAAATTCATTGCTTTTTACAATGATTTAAATCTCAAATATGACCATAGGGGTTGACATGACAACTAGCAACTACTTGATTTTTGTTAAACATTTAAGTTTCAAAGCACAAGTATCAAGCATATCAATTACTCATACAATATTGTTGTTGGTAGTTCTCCTATCTTGTCACTCCACTTTCAAAAATATGAAAATCCTTATTCCTTCAAGTTTCGAGTGATATCGGCTCAGACATGTAAACAATGAGGCATGGCTAGCTACATGCCTTATCCCGCTCATAAACAACTACCCCCAATCAGCTAAGAGATAGGATTATATATATAGCTTGTATAGGTATTAGCTAAAAAACCCACCACTGTTGGTCTATTCCACATGGTCGTCTTTTCAAAGCCAATCCTAGGGAACACCCCCATGGGTATCAAGTATATTCAAGAATATCATTTAACACTTCCAATTACAATTCACTTAACATGTCAATTCATCATGATAAACAAGTAATCCATAAATCAACATCAGGCTCATTCCAAGATAGACATGGCAATAATAGAAAAATGTATTTTAAAATATATTTGTTTAGTTCTCATGCACAATTTCCATTTTCAAGTAAGATAACATAAATCATAATCAAGCAAGAGTTGTAATTGGTGTAAGGGGCGATGTGTGGTGAACTTTCACAAAAAGTTTTTTTATCAAAACTTGTGGAAGCATGAAATGCGGTTCATGGATGTGACAACTGAAATTGCTTAAGGAATTTAAATAAAAAAATCTCAAGAATCATAGGTAAAGAATAAGAAAAATTCAAATAGACTATCAAGAGCAATACAAGAATCGAAGGTCAAAATGGCATATGTGAATGACCATTTAACAAAGAAGTAGTTTACAATAATAATATATTTACTAGTATACATACATAAGATAAGAAATCACATCAGGTGAGATTAAGAATTTGAATAACAATGGCTTAAGAGTTTCAACCAAGAAGAACAGTTCAGTCAAACTGTCAAATTCAACATAAAATCCTATTAGATTCAACACAAGAGCCAAAGAATAGCATAGAGCAAACACTCAACAATTATTAAATTTCAACACAAACAAGATCAAGCAATAAAAAACAAAGATATATTACGAGCTTGTATGCTCTTTTCCTAGCAAAGGAAACTAATATACACTCACCTAGTAAATGTAGAGGAATCCCTAGTTATGTGGACTCTAAGGTCCTAGCTTCTTAGTCAAATTAAGAACTATCATAAGATAACGTGAGTTACCATCCTACTAATCATCTTAAGTCTTTAGTATAAATATAGTTGAAGTCTTTACCAAATTCAAGGTTATTCTGACATAATTCAATTACTCTCTATTTCATATCTGAATACTTAAGATGATTAAATGTTGTGATTCTTAAGTGGTTATTCCCAACAAGCTCCATTCATTGCTTCACTTATTTTACAATACGTAATGAGGGTCTAGGTTCCTAAATTAGTTAGGTTTCACGAGTCTATCAGATCCAAGTTAGGTAATATTCATATAATTTAATCTTTTGATTAAGCTTAACTATATTTCATTCACAACATATTGTATTATCGGCCTAAGAATGTAATTGTAAATCTATCTTTCTTAATTTACCAAACATAGAATTATAATCAATTTTATTGAAGACTTACAAAATTAATCACCTCAAATAAAACTATATTTCAATAATCTTAATTTAATAAATATTGAATTAGAATTTATAAATATCAATCAAATTAACATTCAATATGAAATTCACCCAATTAGATCACATCGAGATCTAATCTTAAGCTAAAAATAGACTAGACAAGTTTGGAATTTAATTCTATACAAACTGTCCAAAAATCGTTACACGTAGCAATCCAGCCGCACTCTCCACCACGTGCTACCACCAAAGATGAGGACCACCACTACCATCCTGTGTATCTCTCCAAGCCTAACAAAACTCCCACAAGAAGTTTGAGAAACATTACTATTTAGGCCATCAATTAGCTATTAGAATAGGTAGTGTAGCCTTAGCATCACCACATCGCCACCGCTTCAATTTCTCCATCACCAGCCTTTAAAACTCCAAATTGATGGTAGCTCCATGTTGCCCATGAGCTCGTGACCAAAAGCCTTCTGGTTCCAGACAATTTTAGTAGCAAAACCACCAAGCCTGCCATTTGCCACCATCGCTTTCATTTTTTGGCAATTTGTTCGATGGTTTTAGGTGTTCTTGGTGTGGTTTTGATCCTCAAGCTAAGGAAAACCTTTTTATTATGTTGGTTCGGTGTTTTCTAGCTGTTGTCTGGTGGTCCAAAGGTTAGGTATGGTTGGGATAATATTTGAGAATTAAATAAATTTCTCTCCATAATCTTTTATGTATAATGTATTTTCTAGATTGTTCACTTTCATCCCAAAGATTTTTTACCTCCTCCAATTAAGCCCCTTAAATTTTTAACTGCCTTTAGTTTGGCCTCTATGTTACAATTAAGTCCTCCAACTTTTATTTCTTACACATTGACCCTTAACATTCTATTTGTAAGCAATCCGATCCAAATTTAATTATTCTAAAGTTCTTAAACTTTTAATTCACTCACATTGACCCCCTAAATTCACTTACTGCTGCAAGTTTTTCATCTACTCATACTTACTTAAGCATTTAATATTTCATCATGTGTTTGGAGTTGCCTTACATTTCCCATGTCCAACATGATCATTTGTTCTTATGTCTCAAGTTTTTCTAATATACTTGAGATCATTTCCTTATGACCCCCATATTCATTTCAGGGCATAGGAAATATTTAATATTTTCTTAAATTTCCCAAAGAAGGGTAAATCTAGTACTAATATTAATCCATCTCTTTAATTCTCAAAATTCTCTACACATCACCATTCATTCAAAGATTAGCTCCTTTTAAATTATTTCAATAAGTGGATTTATAACCTTAGGAAGGTTAAATTTGATACGAATTGTCAAAGCCTAAGAAACCTTTATTCTTGATGTATTCTTCAGTCTACTTCAGCTTATTGTGGCCTTGACTTTGGTATGATCAAATTTTATTTTCTCTCAAGAAATCAAGTATTCTGCAATATCTCAATTTCAAATAGAGTTTCACATTTGCAACTTGGATATATGATTTTATTCCTTCCATTCTTTTAATTTAGATGTTTATACATAGATAACATACTATAACCCATATTTTTCCAGGAATTTCCATTAGTCCACGAAAGAGATTTTGTTTTAGTTAGGTAACCTAAAGCAACAAGTCATATATCCTTAATGGGATAATTCTACTTTTAGGATTCTAGGTTTTTTAGGTACTTGTAATCCCTTTCATATAATCTAATCAAGCATAGATGCATAGGACTATTCTGTACATTCTATAAGAGAAATAATAATTAGCATAAGCTAATCCTCTTTTTCATTTAATAGGATCTCTTCATACCTTTCCCCATGTATTAAGATCACTAATTCTTCTTATTTAACAAAGTTTACATATCCATCACCTAGTAAAAATATTGAATACACCTGTGATAGTAACAGGTAAAACCTAAAGGACTTTGTACTTCTAACATATCTCCTATCTAATTTCAATCATCTAAAAATCTTGGTTTTAATAGGGTTACTTTGCTATTTCTAATTAACTATAACTTTGATATTAACATCTTTAAATATACCTTTTTCCTAATTGATACTCAAATTATTAACTTAACACATAATTGGTATTCCTATAGGTATCCATAGCATCAAATGTAAATACAGTATGACTCTTCCCTCGATTCCAAGTTCACTAAATGTCATTAAGAATCATTAGAAACTGATCCAATAAATCACAGCATCCTGTATATATCCACAAATGTTGTAGGAACCTAATCACCCAAATGACAATGTTTCAGTCTATAGTACCTATATTATGAATAAAAGGTAATTCCCAATGTACCTTTTCCACAAACTTCTAACTAAGAGAATTCTTAGCTTAGTTCAACTTTAAATAAACCATACATCCTCATTCTAAGCCAAGGCGTTTGCGTAGCGTGGAGTATTATTATTCCATATTCAACGAGGCATGTTTAGTTCCTATCCTTGTCTTGCAAGTCCCATGATACATGATTGTTTATTGATGTTCTAAAGACTTTCTCGCATTTTCAATCAATGTCCTTAGTTTTGGTTGCTAATCCTTTCGTAAGCTTCCACGAATGAAGTCCTAGAAATTACCTGAAGTACTTTCCATGAGATCTCTTATGATACCTTTAGAGTTACTAATTTAGTTACGTTTATTAATAAACCATAAGAGCTTCATGTCACCACAATTAGATTCTATGCTCTATTTCCTTGCTTCAAAATCTGTTCATGAGATAAGCAAATAGAGTTGGCGCGATCGTCTATCTTTTCCTATATATTTCCAACTAGAGTATTCTCTATATAATGATAAAATCTATTAATTTAGTTAATTGGTCATGCCGATGTGATGTAGTTGGCCAACAATTGCACACCTGACTAGTAGCTTCAATTAACATGGGATACCGACATGCTAAAATTTTTGCTTGAGAAAATAGTGCTAGATCAATTTCGCCTACAGCATTAAACCTAAAACATTTCCAAATAAGGTCAAGTTTGACATATTATTATAGAACATAGAATACTTGAACATGAGATAAGAGTTTCTAAAATTTAAGTTGATCCACACAATTATGTTTGTATGTAGCTTCTTTAAATATATATATGTTTTTCTAGTTTTTAAGAATACAAAATTTTCATTTTAAACTTTTTGATCACCAAATCTATGTCAAAATTGCTATTTTGTTCTTGATAGTATGAGATATCTAAATGTGGTGGAAAACTTTGTGAAGTTTCATGTGACATATCCATTTTCTTTGATACGCGAGCCTTATCCATAGTTTTATTAGTATATGTATAGATGAAACTCATTTCTAGATGTGGTTCTTATATCTTTATATTTCAATTAATTAGGTCTCATTAGAATAATAACCTTTATCTTTCATCAAATCCTTTTCGATTAAAACTCTACTGACAATTCTTTTTATCCTGTCGTTTCCACTCAATTCCTTAAAATCCTTTCTCATGGACTTCTGTACCACTACTTAATATTTTCCTTCAAGATTCTCGCACTAACTATAAATATCTTTTGCATTCCTTGACAACTTCATTCTTATAGACAACCTTTACCTCATTTTGTTTACTATCATCTTATAATCATATCAATTGGTTTTCCTAGTATTAATGAACTAATTTTCCTAAGCATTCAAATCATACCCACATAAGTATATCAGTTATCTTTATCTTAAAAGATTTCCTTATGGGAAATATTCCCTACTTTTCTTTCAAATACCACAATGTAGTTATACTAATCAATCCCATTGTTAAAATATTGATACTTTTGAGATAATAATATTGTATAGGCCTCAATCATATGTATAAACTAAAATACTAATTATCCCGAAATGATCCTTTGCTTCTCAAGTTCTATTATCACAAATTATTGGAATAGTGCCCTATAAGCCAATGAGATTGGCTTTGTAAACTATTTCACTCGTGGTACAATTTTGATTGAACGATATTCTTAATATGGCCATCTTCATCTTATGCTTTATTTCACTTCACAAGTATTTGAATGAAGCCCTTAGATCACTTATGACTGTGAGACTTTGTTTGATGACCATGGAATAAATCTCACACGGTCGTGATCTTAAATCTTTGAAGTCATAAAATCTTATAAGGTAGGGCATAAATCCAAAGGTTAGAGATTGCTCTACTCCATAAGCAACTGTATGAGATACGGGTGCAAGTTAGCGGGTGCTTATTAGAGAATAAGGCATTGAAGACCTACCAAAGAATCCACTAGATAGCCATAGTGGCAAGTTGATAGTAGTTAGTTCTCCTACTTACATTAGTGCATATTATTAGTCTTCTGGACTGAGGGTCCAGGTAATCTTATGTCGGATCCTCATACTTTAACTCTTCTTTGACCACCTAGTGGGTCTTTTATGTTGAGATTAGATATAAGCTACTTGGCATGGAATTTTATGAGATCTAACATGAACTTCGACTCCTTATCTTTGTAAAGGGCAAGTGCATCTCTTATGTGTTCTATAATGATCGATTTTAAAAAATTCTTGCACAAGGTGATGTGACAATTTGGAAAGGCATTTCCAAATGGGAGGTCAAAAAAGGAATTGAACATTAAAAATAGAAGTATAGTATTAAGGTTATTAAAGGGCCAACAAATATCTTGCCTTAGGTCTCTTTTAGGAGATATGAGACAAAAAAACCATATTTGCATTGTATGCATAATGCTAGAATGGTTCTTCAAGGCATTCATTTTGGCTAATTAGTTGGCTTCATGGCTTGAGGTTGGACATCAACCATAGAGATTGAGTACTCTTTAATTAATGAAATTAATTGAATTGAGTCGCTTAGTTTAAAAGAGCTTAAACTAAAGTGAATATTTGATATTTCAAAAGTCACAAAGAGTTGTGAGCCTATGTCTAAAACCTAATGGATCACACACAAAAGCCAATAACATAGCCTATTGAAGGAAGGAGAATTTTCTAAGAGTTCGAAAATTCATGACTAGTTTTAGAGAAGGCAAAATCGTAGTCATTCTAGCTTGATCAATTTAAATATTAAATTGATTGAATTAATTTAAGAGTTAAATTAAGATCAATTAATTAAGGGTTAATTAATTGATGTCACATGCCTATTAATTGGTCAAAATTAATTTAAGGGTTAAATTGATTTTGACTAGCTTAAATAGTTAAGCATTATGAATTAAGAATTAAGTTAAATTATTATTAATTAAATTAAAGTGTTTAATTGAATTAGGTTGGAGAGTTAATTTTTGGAGAGAATAATTAAATGAAGGGTTCATTTAATGTGAATTGAAATTTAATTGCAAGACATTTCATAAGATAAAATATGTGCTTCAATTAATATTCTTATTTACTAATCACAAGTTAGTGGCCACCTTAGCAAGGACATTTGGCATCATCTCCTTGAGGATGGTGTGTGACCACTCCTATATATAGATATAGGAGAGTGGCTGGCCATAAAGGAATAAGGTGTGCATGCTTAGTATGATTTTCTCTCAGCAATATTGTGTAGTAGGAATCTAATTTTGTTAGCCTCCCAATATTCTCTCCAACTCCCTCCAACCTCCACCTTCATATTCCTAGCCTTTATTCCTTCATTATCTATAGATATTCCTACCATTATGTAGAGAATAGGCCATAGATTTGGTATGTAGACTTCTACATTAGAGGAAATCTATTTTGGTTGCTCTCGCTCTTGATTGGAGTAGTTTCTGGCAACTGGTTTTTACTTGTTTAGAGGGTACCTCTAGAGTTCTGATTAGGTTGAATTTTGAACTATAGAATCCTCAAAGGGTTGAGAATTTTCATTAAAAATTTCAGCCAAAAAGAAGGAGTCTAACTTGGGAAAAACTAGTAATGAATCTGTTGTGCCAATGAGAAGCTTCTTAAGTGGTTGAAGAGAGTTTTTCTTGATTTTCGGATTTTCTACTTTCACCTAGGTGTTTTTCTCTTCTAAATTTAGATCCTTGTGATATTGTGTGGGCTAGTTTATTCAAGTTTTTTTAAATATTTGAATCCTAGTGCTGCACATACCTTCACAAATATACTCACAATGCAAATGTAATACCAACAATATTATTCCATCAAACATTAATGAAGTCATATACTTGATATCTCAAGAATAGTAGACTTAATACTGGTTAGCCATTCTAATATTGATCCTTTCCTCTTTTGATATCAAGCAATACCCTAGAAGCACACACCCTAGCCAGACTTTCATGTTAAATTTAGTCTCCATTAATCCCAATATTCCACATTCCAAGGAGTTTCAGATTACCAACATATAATTTCCCAAATAGACATATCATTTAAGTCACAATACACACTTATGCCCAAATATCAATCTAGAAAAACCTTTTACACATCAAATCCTGCTTGATATCTTATGTATTGTTTAAAGTGTTCTTAAATAAGCTCATACCCAATACAAGTTCTCAAGAGTATTATTCCCAAATATAGAAGTCAAAAGTTTGAAACCTCAAGAATTATAGATTATGCAAAGGTCAGTTGCCCAATCACAATCCTTCACATCCTACAAATCAAGCATTGTCCCAAAAATTCATGACCTAATAAAATTTCAGAGTCTCACTTAATCACCACTAACCAAAACTTTTATATTTAGATGATCATATCCTAGTAGAGCTCAAGTTTTCAAACTTAATCTCTGACCCCATCTCTGTAGCACTGTACTATGAGGTGCCTACTCCTATCAAAGTGCTACTCATCCTATACCACAAGTTTTTTGGATAACTAAAAATAAATTTCTCAAAATCCAAAGTATTTAATTTCCACTAGCGATATCCATCAAAGGTTCAACTTATAATACAAACATCATAAATCACAATTAGCATTTCTAATCTATTCATAGCATCTATGTTAGTAGTTTAAAAAATATAGCCATTATCTACATACATCTATTAGTTTTTCTACCCCATATGCCTCATGGTTTAGTTTACCTTTATCACTCATTCTTATCTGGGATAAATAATGGAAGAAAATAATACAAGAATTGTAAGTCCAAATGACTTAGTGACTTGTTCCAACAACAACAACGGAATATCAACTATTCATACGTGGTATACAAGAAATGTATAGGAATATTTGAAAGGAGATTTCAATTAAAATTCTAAGTGATCCATCTCACCATCATCCCATAATAGTGATAAGAATTCACAAAATTGATTGCCTTTTTATAAAGATTTAAATCTCAAATATGACCACATAGGTCGAGATGGAAATTGAGCAACCACTTGATTTTTGTCAAACATTCAAGTTCAAAGCATAAATATTGAGCATATCAATTACTCATACAATATTGCTATTGGTAGTTCTTTTACCTTATCACTTTACTTTCATAAACCTAAAAATCCTTTCTCCTCCAAGTTCTTAGTAATATAGGCTTAGACATTTAAATAATCATGAGGCATGGCTAGCCACACGCCTTACCCTACTCATAGACAACTACCTCCAGTTGACGAATAGATAGGATTATATATACAGCTTGTATAGGTATCAATTGAAGCACCCACCATTGTCAATTTATTTTTCTCAATCGTCCTTCAAAGCTAATCCCAGAGCTTACCCCTAAGGGTATCAAGTACATTCATGAATATCATGTAACATGTCTAATAACATTTCACTTAACACATCAATTTCCCATGATAAACAAGTAATTAGTAAATTAACATCAGGCTCATTCCAAGATAGACATAGCGATGATAGAAAAATATACTGCGAAATCCATGTTTTCAATTTTCACACACAATAGCCATTTTCAATTAAGATAACATAAATCATAATCAAATAGAAGCCATAATTGATGTAAGGGGCGATGTGTGGTGAACTTTCACAAATAGTTTATTTATCAAACATTGTGGAAGTATGATATTCGGTTTAAGGATGCAACAACTCAAATTGGGCAAGGAATTCAAATAAGAATAGCTCAAGATTCATAGGTAAAGGATAAAAAAAGGCCAAATAGACTACCAAGAGCAATACAAGGATCGAAGGTCAAAATGGCATATGTGAACAACCATTTAACAAAGAAGATGTTAACATTAGTAATATATTTACTAGTATACATACAAAAGATAAGAAATCACATCAGATCAGACTATTCAATCAAGAAACCAAGTGTTAGTGCCTACAAAGTTTGTATTAATGGAGATAGGTACGCCCACTTTCTATATATATATTTATACGTGAAAAAACATAAAGTTATGGATTTTGGGTTTAATCAATTTCTGCTAATGTTTATACATTAAATATGATTTAATGCTTACATGCGGTATCAGAGCCTATTGTTCAATAACTTATATTTTTCCATTGAATATGTTTATGCTCTTTTATCTTTATTGTCAATTATTTTTTATGGGAGAAAGTACTTATGAATTAATGTTTCTATCCCTTATTGATTATGTTTTCTTCCACTTATATTCCTTGCATGAGAATAAAGGAATTTATTTTAAAGATTAAAGTTGTTTTATGTTAATGGCCACTTAAAATTAAGAGTGTCTATTTTATATATGCACAACAATTGCTTATTTAATGTTCAAGTCAACATGCATATGTATATTTATTTTGAACAATGTTTCTGATTACATGTATATGTATATTTTGGACATTTGAATTTGTGTTTTACATATATTGTTATGTAGCATGATGTATTAGTTAAAATGATTAAAGTTATTGTATTTGCAATTAAATATTTTACAACTTGAATATTCTACATTCATAATGATTTGTTAGCCACCAAAGTGACCAAATCTTAAGTATGATAAATTTTACGTTGTAAAATTAAGTTGGATTACATATTATATTAATACTACATATGACACTATGTTGTATGGTAATAGGTAATTGAATTCATTATTATAAGGCAATTCTGTAATCACCCAAAGTTGATTAGTTGTTCTTATAATTAATGAATATTATTGTTGGTAATTGATATGCTATTTTAAGTTTCGTTTATATATCCAAAGATAGTAAATAAGTATAATTAATATATTCTATTATCAAATTAAAGTTTTATTATCATTATGATTTATGGTCACATATTTTAGTATCACCCAAAGGAGAACTTTGATATGCACATAGTGTTGGCCTTCGTCATTTGTTTGGATTTGAAGTTATTTAAACTTTAAATGTTTTTCTATTTGCAATATCTATTCCCTCCTCACTTAATTCACATGCTTCATATATTCCTTTATTTAATGCATTAAATTTCTTAGAGTGGAGTGAACAAGTCCAATTCCACTTAGGTGTTTTGTAGCTTGATTGAGCACTCGAAGTGGAGAAATCAACTGCTATTACTGATGAAAGCAGTGATGAAGATAAAGCATTATATAAAACATGGGAAAGGTCAAACAGATTAAGTTTAACGTTTATGCGAACTACCATAGCAAGCAACATTAAGTCTACTCTTCTTAAAACAGAAACTACTAAGGAATTTATGAAACATGTGGAAGAGTGTTTTTAAACTGCTGATAAATCTCTTACTAGTATATTAATGAGTACTTTAACCACAATAAAGTTTGATGGTTCACATACCATGCATGAGCATATCCTTGAAATGACAAATTTAGTAGCAAAATTGAAGTCATTGGGAATGAATATGGATGAGTACTTTTTGGTACAATTTATTCTAAATTCCTTGCCTTCCAGTCAATTTAGGCCATTTCAAATAAATTATAATACCATTAAAGATAAATGGAATGTTAATGAATTGGCTAGTATGCTTATTCAAGAGAAAACAAGGTTGAAGAATCAAATGTCTCATTCTATTCATTTGGTAAAGCATCAAGAAGTTGAAAAAGGTTCAAAAAGGAAGTATGGAATGAATAAGAAGAAAGTTTTGCACAACTTGAATGAATCTTCTGAAGCTATCCATAAGAAGGAACGTAAAAATGACAAGTGTCATTTTTGTCATAAAATTGGACACTATCAAAAGGATTGCCCAAAACATAAAACATGGTTTGAAAAGAAAGGTAAGCCAATTAGAGCTTTTGTATGTTTCAAATCAAACTTTACTAAAGTTCCTTATAATACTTGGTGGCTTGATTTTGGTTCTACCACTGATATTTCCAATATGATGTAGGGATTCCTTTCGATCCAAACCACAAAGCAAAATGAGTTTGTATACATGGGAAATAGACAAAAAGCTCCAATTGAAGGAGTTGGCACTTATCGTCTAATTTTAGATATTGAGCATTACTTGGATTTGTATCAAACTCTTTATGTGCCTTCTTTTTCTCACAATTTAGTTTATGTGTCATGATTAGATAAAGTGGGATTTACTTTTAATTTTGGTTATGGATCTTTTAGTTTATTTAAAAATAATAATATTATTAGTTTTGGAATCTTATGTGACGGTCTTTACAAGTTTAAGCTAGACAATTGTTTTATTGAGACTTTAATGACTTTGCATCATAAAGTTGGAACTCAACTTAGTTAAGTGAATGAGAAATCGACTTACTTAGGACATAAATTTTTAGGCCATATATCCAAAGAAAGAATGCAAAGATTAGTAAAGAATGAAACTATTCCTAATTTGGATTTTACTAATCTTAGAGTGTGTAAGATAGTATTAAAGAAAAATTTACAAGACACACTACTAAGAAAAATGCCACAAGAAGCTCACAACTTCTTTAAATTATACATATCAATATATGTGGTCCTTTTGATGTTCCATCTTTCAGTAGAGAAAAATATTTTATCACCTTTATTGATGATTTTTCACAATTTGGATATGTTTATCTATTGCATGAAAAATCTCAATCTGTGGATGCTCTTGAAATTTATGTTAATGAGGTTGAGAGATAATTAGATACAGACGTGAAAATTATTAGATCTGATTGAGATGGTGAATATTATGAAAAATATGATGAATTAGGACAAAATCCAGGTCCATTTGCTAAATTCCTTCAGAGACATGGCATTTGAGCTCAATACACCATGCCATGAACACTAGAACAAAATGGTGTAGCATAAGGCACAATTATACTTCATTAGAAATGGTTAGGAGCATTTTAAATTATTCATCTTTACCTTTATCATTGTGGATGCATGCTTTAAAAACCACTATGTATTTATTAAATAGGGTTCCTAGTAATGTAATTTCCAAAACTTTTTTTGAATTGTGGACTGGAAGGAAACCTAGTTTAGAACACTTATATGTTTGGGGTTGCCCAGGAGAAATAAGAATTTACAATCCACATGAAATAAAATTGAATTTTAGGACAACCAGTGGCTTTTTCATTGAATATCCTGAGAAATCTAAGGGGTATAGATTTTATTGACCTAATCACAGTGCTAGAATTGTTGAGACTAGAAATGCTATGTTCATTGAAAATTGTGAAACTAGTGGGAGTGAGGAATTGCATAATGTTGGCATTCAAGAGGTTAGGGTGCAAGTTCCTTTACCCATAACTTCTAAAATTGTTGATTCTAGAATTTAGATTCAATCTAACACTAATCAACAACAAGAGGTTAATGATCAAAGGCTCCATAATGGTGATGTCAATAATGATCATACAATAGAAGAACCTCAATTAAGAAGATCTCAAAGAAAAAAAAGGCTTATCATCTCTGATTATTATGATGTTTATCTACAAGAATCAAATATTGACACAGGAATAAATGATGATTCAATTTCATATTCTCAAGCAATTAATTATGATGATTCTAATAAATGGGTCAATACAATAGAGGATGAATTGAAATCTATAGCTAACAATCAAGTTTGGGATCTTGTTGAATTGCCTAAAGGTTGTAAAAGAGTTGGTTGTAAGTGGGTCTTTAAGACAAAGAGAGACTCTAATGGCAATATCAAAAGATATAAAGCTAGACTTGTTGCCAAAGGTTCACTCAAAAAGATGGCAATGATTATAAGCAGACATTTTCACCAATGTCTAACAAAGACTCACTTAGAATTATTTTGGCTTTGATGGCCCATTATGATTTAGAGCTACACCAAATGGATGTTAAAACTACCTTTCTTAATGGGAATTTAAATGAAGAGGTTTATATGGATCAACCTGAAGGTTTTTTAGTTAGAGAAAACGAACACATGGTGTGTAAGTTAAAGAAATCAATATATGGATTTAAACAAGCTTCCCAACAATGGTATCTTAATTTTAATGATAGTAAAACCTCTTTTGGTTTTAATGAAAACACCGTTGATTGGTTTATATATATGAAGGTTAGTGGGCATAAGTTTATTTTTCTAGTCTTATATGTTGATGATATTTTTCTTGCTACAAATGATCCCGGTCTATTACATGAAACTAAGAAATACCTTTCTAAGAACTTCAAAATGAAAGATATAGAAGATGCCACTTATGTGATTAGAATTGAAGTATACCATGATAGATCACAAGGATTATTGGGGTTGCCTTAGAAAGTATATATTAGTAAAGTTCTTGAAAGATTTAAGATGGATAAATGTTCTACAGGAATAGTTCCAATTCAGAAGAGGGACAAATTTAATCTTATGCAATGTCCAAAGAATGAATTAGAAAGGGAACAAATGAAGAATATTCCTTACGCATCTATTGTTGGGAGCTTACTGTATGCTCAAACTTGCACTACACTAGACATTAGTTTTGAAGTCAGAATGCTGGGAAAACACCAAAGTAATCCTGGAATTGATCATTGGAAAGCTGCAAAGAAAGTACTTAGATATTTGCAAGGAACTAAAGATTACATGCTCACTTATAGAAGAGTTGATTACTTAGACGTGGTTGGATATTCAGAGTCAGATTTTGCCAGATGTGTTGACTCAAGGAAATCCACATTTAGTTATTTGTTCCTATTAGCCGAAGGAGCTATTTCTTAGAAAAGTGCGAAGCAATCTATCATTGCCACATCTACTATGGAAGTTAAGTTTATAGCAGCTTTGAGGCTAATATTCGTGGATTATGGTTGCGGAATTTTATAGTAGGACTTAAAGTTGTCGACAATATTTATAGGCCACTAAAAATTTATTGTGACAATTCTAAAACAATTTTCTTTTCTACGAACAACAAGTATTCTAAGCATGCTAAGCATATAGAGATAAAATACTTTGCCGTTATAGAAGAAATTCAAAAACAAAGAGTGTCTATTGAACACATTAGCACAAATTTCATGATAGCAGATCTATTAACAAAAGGACTGCCGCCTAAAATATTTAATGAGCATGTTGATAGAATGGGTATTATTGGACATCATTAATGATAGTATAATTAAGTGATTGTAATACTTATTTGACACTCTAAGCTCAATTATAATTTATTTATGATTTTCCTATTTCTTAATAGTAACATGAATGTTTTAGAATTAAGTTAACAAGTTAAGACCGATAGAATGAGGATTTAATAATTTAATTACATGCACATTATGTTTTCTTATTAAATCATAAATGATGTCACATTGAACAAGTGAGAGAATGTAAGAATAATTATGTTCTATGTGATATTATTAATTAGTTTATGACTTTATAATTATAGAAATAATTAAATCTCATCGGTTATTTATGGAAGAGTTGTAACTTATGGATACATACCATTTAATAATGTATAGTTATGATTATTTACATATAAAGTTATAATTATTAATTAAGAGTTGTAATGTAGAGATGTGTTTGATGGAGACACCCTCTCCGCCCAATATAATTTTTATGCATTTCATCTATCAAAATTGTGCATTGAAGAAAAGGGACAAGAGAGAGAAATCGATATCCTATTCAATTAAGAAACCAAGTGTTGGTGTCTACAAATTTTGTATTAATGGAGAAAGGTACACCCACTTACTATATATATACACACTTATATATGAAAAAAACATGAAGTTATAGATTTTGGATTTAATCAATTTCCGCTAATGTTTATACATTCAATATGATTTAATGCTTACATAACTAACTTAATTGATTTACGAATAAACATTAATTTGGGTATGGGTATGTTTCATTTTGATGTTTTGAGTGACTAGCTAACATTTGATCGAGTGGGGATTTTGTTGGGGAGTGGTTCATTGTGAAATAAAGCTATTTTCTTATTATTTTTGGATAATTTTCTCTGACTCATATTAAAAATTTCTTAAATAATTTAATTAAGTATATTGATTGTAGTTGATTATTAGATGCACACACATCAAATATGCATAATTTGTTAGTCATATACAAAAATAGATAAAGAGCTTATTTATTTTATATTATAAAAGTTTTATCATATACATTGAACTTATGTGATTCATTAGTGGCAATAGTATGAAAATGGACATATATATATGGTGTTTGTTAGATAATTTGGCATCCAACTCCTCGTTAAACTTAAGGCAAAAATTAGATACATTTTAAATTATTTGTTTCCCTTAATTAATATTTGTATGTATTATACATGTTAATATGATAATCAACTAACATTCAGTTTGCCAATAAAATCATATCAAATAAACATGATATATACAATTCTAGCAGTAAAATTTAATATGTAACTTTCTCCTCTGATTTGCATCTGGATCTACAGTAACACCCGTACTGCCATGTTCAAACATTAATGCATGCAGTATTTGGGCAAGTGGTTGGCTGTTCATTGGAAGTTCGTTAAACAACCCATGAATCAATAGCTGTCATATTACAAAAAACAACCACATATTTAATTTTTTTTTTGTCTTTCATAAAAGAACTCATTTTTGTTTTAATACAAAAAGTAAAGTACATGATATATTATTCAATGTTTTGATAGTAAAACCCTTCGAATGAGTGTTTATTCTCAAATTGTATTTATATATTTGTGGTAGACATCTATACTATTAATAATATTGTAAATCATAAAACCACTTTTGGTGTATTTTTGAGTGTTGCATCAAGAGTATTATAATTTTTAATTTTTTAATCCACGCAACTAAAATTTATGCAGTAAGTATATTTTAAAACCTACCTACTCTATACCTCACTAATACTAATTTATGATAAAAAAAATTTATTTATGTAAAATTTGAGTAATTACTAAAAAAATATACTTTATCAAAAAATAAATGAATAATTGTACTTATTTTATACAAAAAGAATCTAAACATATGTAAAAATATGATAAATTTATCGGTAATAATAAACTATTTTAATTTTAAATATTAAAAGCTCGTGAATATATAATTGTAAATTTTACATAAAAATAAGTTCACCTAGTTCTTTGCTATCATATGGAGCATGACCACGACTCGTACTACCATGCCCGACACGAAACGTTTGTTGCACAATATATGTCTCATCAATTGTCAAATATAAAACATTATGTAAGTAATTGCCTTTTAAATTATTTTTGATGTCCAAGAGTATATTTTAATTATTGGAATTTGAAGTAATTGGAATTGGGTTTAATGAGCTAGCTAGCTAGTAGAAGCCTCTGAGTTCTGACCCCCGATTAATGTGTACATCAACATGCCAAGGAGTTAGCCCGTTCATCATCACTCAGCAATATATGCCGTCTTTCACATTGAGTTGCTCTTTGTTGTTCTTGTTTTTAAGAACTGATTATCATCTCATCAATTGAATAATCTGAAAAAGCACAAAATTATGTGACTTGAGGAGGGTAATAATTAATAGCAACGATATTATATATCACAACACGCAACTAACAATTAAAGAAGCCATTTAAATAGTCAATTTTTTAAAGATACTTGTGGTAACAACAACTAAAAAATATTCAAATACTTGAAATTATTATACATTCGTTAATACTATTTAGCTACTGAGGATGATAGCATACCAGAGTTAGAGTTGTTTGCATATGACAGAAAAATATTTGAACTAGACGCATTTGGATTGGTAACTCTCAGTAACTTAGTTCTACACATTGGTAGCTTTTACGCCATCGAGCTAGATATGCATGTGCCTATTCGTGTGTCATTGAGTCTCTTCTTTAACGCTCGCGAATTGGACATTGTTGTCAGCTGTTCGTTGCTGTTATGCTGATTTGGTGTACGATTTGAGATAGAAACTCATTCTCAAATATGCAATAACTGCAAAAAAATGGAGGTCATACTAATAATTATGATTCATTTAATAATAAGTATGAGTTCCAGTAAAATATATATATATATATATATATTTATATTTAAATTGCTGCGCGTAATTTTTTTTTAACAAAAAAGAGAAGTCAACAAAATTAGCGTCATGCAGTACTTTTAAATATCCCCATAATAAAGGATTGAAAGAAAAACATGTCCTCATACTATAGTCTTTCTCTGAGACGTAATATTTCAACAAAGAAATTATAGACTTCTTTAAAGTTCTAAACATAAAAGTTACGTAATTATGACAAAAGGAAATGAAGTTATTAAGAAATCAGAAGCATTTGATTCAACTCTAAATTTAAATACAGAAGAAAAAGAAATCAGTTGCCAACGGATTTTTTAGCACAATCATAGTTCAAGGAAATCATTGGTTTAGATCCAATCTATTGACCATCATGTGCCTGCTCCTGATGATATCCAAGCCGATTATTAACTAATTTGACGTTCTTTTTTTTTTTTTTAATTTGAGTTGTTACATTTGAATAGTCAAGATGGGTACTTCTTCAATAATAGTAATTAAAAAAGAAGGTTTGATTAAAATTTAATAAAAAATTAAAGTTATATATTAATAAGACTTTTTAAAACTTATAAGATATTTTGATTTTTTTTTCTCAAACTAAGTATGTTCGAATAGTTGAAAATTCATGGTCAGCATCAGGTAACACTGGTGGTATAGCAGACATTGGTCAGGCCATTACACAATGCAAACTTGGGTTACTCCATCGAAACAGAAATGAACATGGATTAGTGAAGAGTAGAATTAAAGGTCTTCCTGATCGAAGTGACGAATTACCAAAATGAGTTATTTCTGTTGTTTATAATAGGAGCTCGAGGATTTGCTGGACAGAGCAGAGCTTATCTAGAGCCAAAGAGCAAAAGTACACTAGGTGAAGGAAGAGGATAGGAACACAGTTTTTCATTCCTAAGCAACCAGTAGATTACGAAATAATCTTATTTCTGGACTGAAAAACAAAGAAGGCCAGTAGTGTTCTTCTAAAACTGGATTGGAGTCAATTCTTAACTATTTCATAAAGTCACTTCAGTCCACCAGTCCTACTATAGAGCATATAAATGCAGTCCTTAGTTGTGTTAAGAGGAAGGTTGATGATCAAATGAACACGAAGCTTCTGGAAAATTTCATGGTGGATGAACTGCATAATGCTTTAGCTCATATGAGTTCTGTGAAATCACCGGGGCAAGATGGGCAGCCAGTTTTGTTTCATCAGAAGTTTTGGTGAGTGATTGGTAAGAATGTTGTATCATTTGTTTTGAATTTTCTTAATGATGGTGTACTTGATTCAAAGTTGAATTATACTCTTTCCAAAAACATCTAAGCCTAAGTTTCTCAACTAATTTAAGCTAATTAGTTTAAGCAATGTTATTAACTAAATTATATCCAAAATACTTCTTAATTGGCTGAAGTTTTTTTGGAATTGATAGTAGCTAACACACAATTTGCTTTTGTTCTATCAAGACTTGCTATATACAATGTGTTGGTGGTGTTCGACATAAATCATTATTTAAAGAAGAGGAATGGGAAATATAGTCATATAGCACTCAAACTTGACATGAGTAAGGCGTATGATAGAGCAAAATGGAGTTCTCTTCGCTCTTTATTATGTAAGATGGGGTTTGCAGAAAAAATTGTTGATTTGATAATGACATGCATTTCTACTGTTTCTTACTCTATTGTGCGTAACAAAACCCAATTTGGACTTCTTCATCCACAACATGAGCTACGGTAGGGAAATCCTCTTTCTTATTATCTTTCTTTCATTCCATGTAGAGGTGCTTAGTTCCTTAATGAGGAGAAAAAAGGTTGAATAGGAACTTTCTAGTATTGCTATATGTTGAAGTGCTTATAGAGTTTCACATCTCTTGTTTGTAGATGATACCCTTATTTTTTGCCAAGTTGTAGAACTAGTTGCCTAATGTTTTCATGGTATTCTTGTAAGCTATGAGAAGGCTTCTGGACAACAAACAAATTTAGATAAATCCTTAGTGAATTTTAGTTGGAACGCACCTTAATCTAAACAATGTCGAGTTTAATAAATTTTGGGTATGAGAACCTAAATTATCTTGGACTACCTTCAATAGTTGAAAAATCCAAAAAAGAAATTTTTGCTTACCTTCCAAATAAGATATGAAGCAGGATTAGTAGTTGGTCGGAAAAAATATTATCTCAAGTAGGAAAGCAAATTTTGATCAAAGCAATGGCTCAAGCAGTGCCAACATATGCTATGAGTTGTTTTAAATTACCTAATTAGATAATCATAAATAGAGAGGCTATGATGGCATCCTTCTGGTGGGGTAATAAAGGAGTTAGAAAAATTCATTAGGTGAAATGGGATGATCTTAGCAGTAACAAACATTATGAAGATTGGGTTTTCATGATCTGAGGTCTTTTAATCAAGTGTTGCTGGCAAAGCAATGAAGGCATTTGTTGACTAAACCAAATCTTTCTCCAAAATTTTTAGGGCCAAATATTTCTCCTTTAGTCAAGTGATTAATGCTCAATTAGGCTCAAATTATTCTTATTCATGGAAATGCATTAGGAAATATCTTGCCCTCCTTACATGAAAGTTTTCAATGAAGAATTGGAAATGGACACAAAGCTCGTATTTTGATGGACAAATGGATCCCTTGAGAACCTTCATTCATATATGGTTTTTTCTTCGCCCTATATTTTGCCATATGATACTCCCATTTTTGAACTTACATATACAAATTATGGATGGTAGCTTAAAATTTTAAACGAGAACATTTTATGCAACTAGAATTTGAAATAATTTTGTCCATTCCCTTAGGTAGTGGCAGCAGTAGCAATGGGGACCAGCTGATTTGACATTACTCAAAGACATCACATATTCACAATTCATTTAGCCTACTATCTTGCATTATTAGTTAAGAATAAGATAGTAGACTTTACGAGATGATCCTCTAGTAGGATAGGTGGTGAAGATTATCAATTCATTTCGCACATAATATTTCTCCTGAAGTTAAAAACTTTGCTTGACGTGCTAGAATAAATTTCCTTTCTACAAATTTTTCACTGGTTCACAAAAGAAATTAATCTAATCCTTTGTGTTACTTACGTGAGAATTTGACTCAAGATGCTTTTCATTGCCTTCTTAAGTACCATTTTGCTTGTCAGGTATAGGTATTATCTAATCTTTCTATTGCTTTCTTGCATCATCTGAATTGCACTATATTCATATGGTTTCAGCATGTCTTCGAATATCTTGATACCAATGAGTTTAAATTCTTTTTCGTGTGTTGTTGGAGTGTTTGGTACCATAGAAATCACTGTAGGTACAGAGAAGAAAGTTGGGCACCTTTGGAAGTGATTCAATTTGCTTCTTGTTTTCTCCATGCTTTTAAGTAATCCGTTAGTTCCCCAGCTGAGAAATAGTGTGGTTTCTGGTCTACTCTAGTCGTTGGTTGAATCAAGATCAATTTTGATGCAACAATATTTACCAAGCTTTATTCTATAGGTATTAGAGTTGTGGCTCGTGATAGTACAGGTAAGTGTGTGGCATGGCTCTCCAAGATAATTCATTCACCTTGGCAACCAAAGGCTGTGAAAACATTTACAACAAGGACAACTTGTGAGCTTGGCTCAATAATTCTTAGCTGGTAGTGCAAATTGAAGAGGATTATGTCCAGTCATCAATACTTTATGAGATCAATCAATTAATTTATCTAAAACTAGACCTCTCATCTCAAATGCCAAACAATTTCTTTATTGTGCCCGTTCAATAGCTTTATCACATGTTAGACGTGCTACTATTCTTTGTGCTTATTATCTTGCACAAAGTTCATTAGCTTTATACTTGAATAAGGTTATCATTATTAATGTAATTTATAAAGTTGTTGCCTTGGATTCTTATTAATATTGTAAAAGCATGTAGTAGCTACATGTATATTTATCACACTTGTTTTACCTTTAGTTAGCTTCTACAATTAGTTTGTTTGTTTGACAGCTTTCAATTAGTTAGGGTTTCAATTTTTTTCCTGCTTTTATCATTTGTATATATATATATATATATATATATTGCTCTTTTCTCATTAATGAAGTAAGATCTCAGTTTCTTTCAGAAAATTTTCTATTCTTTTGCCTGCTCTTGCCAATTTTCTTTCAATTTGAGCTCCTTATTTTCTTATCTATAGCAGAAGCTAAAATTGAACATAGTATCAAAGCCATCTCCTAATGGTTCTGAATATCTTTCTCTTCCTCTTTTTTTGCCTTTCGCAACACAGCACTCATCGTTGATTCTTGTGAAAGTGCTTCATTGTCATGAAAGAGATGAATGAGAACTCAATGACAAACATATAGCAAAATTGAGCCAGAGGAACTAGAGGATTTAATTGTGGTGATCCTCTATTTCTTCAATCTTCTAATCATCTAGGAATGGTGTTGGTTACTACACCATTGAATGAGAATAATTTCATATCTTGGAGCTATGCCATAAAGATAGCAAGGAGCCAAGGTTAAGCTCGGATTCATTAATAGAAAGTTTCCTATGCTGGAGGAGGACTTCAATGAATGCAAATAGTAGATGCATGTAAATTGCATGGTAACTTCATGGATCTTAAACTCTATGTCAAAGGATATTACCAAAGCCTTCTTATGAACTACCTTCTCTAAATAACTATGGGAAGAGGTTGAGGAAAGATATGGAAAATGTAATGACCCCTAGCTATATTAGATTTAACGTGAAATAAGCTCAATCAGTCAAGGTAATATGCTGGTAGTTCAATACTATACAAAATTGTAGAGGCTATGGAATGAATTAGCTGTTTTGATGCCATTGCCTGAGCATACATGCAAAGCAAGAAAATCTATGGTTGATTTAAATCATATTAATCACCTAAATCAATTCTTAATGGGATTGAATAACTCATATGATCATATAAGAAGCCATATATTGGTTATAGAGCTATTTCAAACTATGAACAAAGCCTATTCTATAGTCTTAAGAGTTGAAAAGCAAAGATAAGTGTGCACAAATTTTTTAGAAGTTGTTGAGAATGTTGTTGTGGTCACAAAAGGAAATAGTTCTTAGAAGAAGAAAACGCTAAGAAAGGCATTTGGAAAGAAAGACTTCAGCAAGAAGTCTGTTAAGCATTACTCCCATTGTGGCAAAGATGAACATAACAAAGACACTTGCTTCAAACTGAATGGATACCTAAGTAGTTCAAAGAACTTAAAGAAAAGATGACTCATTCTTATACTAGATAATCAGAAAATTATGTGGAAAAACCTATGGAAACACATGGTGAAAGGATGGGACAAAAGAGCAATGATTGGGCGATTACTTTGGTTGATTTGATTCAACAGGACGTGAGTAAGGTTATGAAGAAAAAGCAACAAGTAGAAGCTAGCCAAGTCAACTTTGCTTAGCTTCAAGATTTTGCAGGTTTGAATATTCAAAAGGCTCTTAGTGCTTAGTGACTCCTAGACAAGGAATCCTACATAATTGATATAGGAGCCTGAAGTTACATATGCTCAAACATGAAACTCTTATTTGAATGCATTCCTATCAAGAACCCAATCCAAGTATCCTTATCGGATGGAATCATTAAGATAGTTCATAACATAGAAACTATTCATTTATCTTCCAAACTGAAGCTAAGAAACACTTTATACCTGCCATAATTCAAGTTCAATTTGCTATTAGTAAATAAACTTGTCCATGATTCCCAGCTGAAATTCACCTTCTATCCCAATCATTTTGTTTTGCAAGACCTACGGAATGAGAAAGTGCTGGCTGTTGGGAAAGTTATAGGGAGGCTCTACATCCTGGATAAATCCTTCTACTTTGATACTTAAATTTTGAATCACTGTAAACCTTCATCTCTTTATTTGTCTAGTGTGAAACCATTACATTCTCAACTTGTTAGCAATACTTTAAATTCCAGTCTTGTTCTTCGGCATAACAAGTTAGGCCATACGTCTATCAATGTACTCAAACATATTTCTAAAATTGTCAATAAAGATATTGATTTCCATGCTCCTTACACTATTTGTCCTCTCTCCAAACAAAATTGACTTTCTTTCCCTATAAGCAACAGTAACACTAAGAAACCATTCAAGCTTATTCACTTTAACTTATGGGGACCCTATTAGAAACCAACCATGACTAGGACACATTATATCTTGACCATTGTGGATGACTTTATTCGAACCCTATGGACCTTTATCATGCAACATAAGCAACAAGCATACTCCTTTCTATCACAATTTATTCAAATGGTTAAAAATCATTTTCAAGTCAATTTCATAAATGTGAGGATAGACAATGGGACTGAATTTGTCAATAGCCAAACCTTTAACCTTTTCAAACAACTACAAATCAGCCATCAAAGAACTACCCCATATTTTGCTCAACAGAATGGTATAGTGGAAAGGAAACATAGGCATCTCCATGAAATTGCTAGATCCCTTAGGATACAATCTAGTCTAATAATAAAGTTTTGGGGGGAATCCATCCTTATGGCCACACACATTATCAACAAACTCCCTACTCTCATTTTATGCAGGAAATCACCCTTTAAGAACTCTACCACTTCACTAAACCTCCTTGAAAGTCTTTAGATCATTGTGTTTTACCACAAACACTCACCCAAATAAGGATAAATTTTCTCCTCATGCATTTAGATATGTATTCCTTAGATACAATGTGGGATAAAAGGCATTCAGAATATATGACATAGATAATCATCTAGTTCATTCATCTAGAGATGTGACCTTTTATGAACATCAACTCCATTTCCTTCAAAAGAAAACTGACCAAGCTTCTCAAACACCTATACCTATTCCTATAATAACTGAAGATCTTCTTGACATTCAAAATTGTATACCTTACATCTATATCAGCCATTAGAACCTTTTTTCTATCTGCAGTCATTATTCTAATCAAAACCTTACTGATGGGAACCAAAATCATCCTCAAAAAAACTTGAGAGTTAGTTCTAAACAAAGAAGAAAACTCGCTTGGCTTAATTACTAAGTTTCTAATGCTTTTGATCAAAGGTTGAATAAGTCTATTCATATGACAAGTACCAATGAAGGTATTACATTTAACTCTGTAAGGTCATCTCCTCATACTCCCTTAATTCCCATACTCATGTAATAGTGACCTATCCTATGCATGTGTTACTTTTCTGGTGAATGTTTCTTCTATAAAAGAACCTAAATCCTACAAATAGGCAAGCACTAAAGCTGAATAGATATCAGCTATGCAAGAAGAAATGAGGGCTCTTAAGGCTAATAAAACATGGGAGATGACTTATCTGCTTGAAAGGAAGAGGGCCATAGGATTAAAGTGGGTATACAAAGTGAAGTATAAATTAAATGGGATGGTTGAACAATACAAGGCATGGCTTGTAGCCAAAGGATATAATCAAAAAGCTGGAGTTTATTACATTAATAATTTCTCACCGGTTGCAAAGTTTGTTATAGTGAGACTATTTTTAGCTTTGGCTATGGCTAAATCCTAGTTTATGCATCCATTGGACATAAATAATCCTTTTCTTCTTGGACATACAATGAGGATATTTACATGATTCCTCTTGATGGATACACTAAAGCAAATCCTGGACAAGTATGCAGATTGCTGAGATCTCTTTATGGCTTGAAGCAAGCCTCACGGTAATGGAACATTGAGCTCACAACTCACTTACAACAACATGGCTTTCAGCAACCTCTACATGATCATTATTTTTTTACAAAAAAATTTAAGAATTCCTTCCTGGCTTTACTGGTATACGTAGATGATATTCTTCTTACTGGGGATGATAAATAAGAATTAATGGTCATAAAATGCTCTATGCACTCTGCATTCACTATTAAAGATCTTGGCAGCACCAAATACTTCCTTGGAGTTGAAATTGCAAGATACGTTGATGACACCTATCTAAACCAAAAGAAGTATATCTTGGCTATATTAGAAGATACTAGAACGATCAAGGCAAAACCTTCTGGCGCACTTTTTCCCATGAATCTCAAGCTAATAGCAACAGAAACTCCATGCAATGACCTAACTCACTATAGACGGATGATTGGGAGGTTGATGTATCTCAACTTGACTAGACCTGACATCACCTACGCAGTCTAATAGCTAAGTCAATGCATAAATGCCCTTGCAACTAAACATTGGAAAGCCACTATCCATGTGCTGCAATATCTAAAGGGATATTTATCAAAGGGAATTTTCTTTGCAGCATATAATTCAATTCAATTGAAAGCATAGTGCAATATGGATTGGGCATCCTGCATTTCCACTAGGCACTCTATCATCAGGTATTGCATACTCCTACTAAGCTCACTCATATATCTTAGACATAAAATAACAAACTATTGTTTCTCAATCATCAGCTGAAGCTAAATATAGAAGCATGGCTTCCATTGTTTATGAACTGCAATGGATCTCTTATTTTCTTAGGAACTTCAACGTTTCAATCACTCATCCAATTCTACTGTTACGCGACAACAAAGCAGCCATCCACATAATTGAAAGCCAGTGTTTCATGATAGAACCAAGCCTTTGGACATTGACTGCCACCTACTTCGTGATCAATTCAAACTTGGGTTCACACAACCTCAACACATATCTTCCAACCTCCAACTTGCAGATATTTTCACCAAGAACCTATCCATTTCATCTTTTCAGCAAATGCTCTCCAAGTTGGGCCTATGCGACATCCATTAAGGTCCAACTTGTGAGGGGGATGTAGAAGCATGTAGTAGCTACATGTATATCTATCACACTTGTTTTACCTTTAGTTAGTTGTTGCAATTAGTTAGTTTGTTTGACAGCTTTCAATTAGTTAAGGTTTCAACTTTTTTCCCACTTTTATCACTTGTATATATATAGTGCTCTTTTCTCATTAATGAAGTAAGATCTTAGTTTCTTCCAGAAAATCTTCTATTCTCTTGCCTACTCTCACCTATTTCCTTTCAGTTTGAGCTCCTCATTTTCTTATCTATGGCTGATGCCAAAATTGAACAAATATTATCTACCACATTTCTATCAAAAGGAAAAAAAATAAACTTATAAGATTATAAATATACTATTAATTAAAATAATTTCTCAAAGTGTTTCAATGAAGTAAAATTAAGAAATTTATAAAATGTGTAAATATAATATCTTTATTAATGTAGTTAGAACATTAAATAAATTTGCTAAAATTTATATACATTTAATTTATAAGATATTAGATTTTGTCTTCAATTTTTTTTTTGAGCATTTTACTTTTATCTCTTTTTTAATTAGTGGGTTGTTCTAAGGAAATTAGACTTTAATTTGCACTTAAACAAGTTTTTAATATTTAAAAATCTTTTGTCTCTTCTTTTCAAATTTTAATTGCATAATAAATACACTAATATATTACATAAATAAAAAATACATACGTTAAGTTATTAAAACCTAAGTTGGTAGGATTAGTTGTACAATGGAGAGGAAAAAACAATTAACATAGTAAGTTAAAAAAGGAATTGACAATTAATGCAAGTGCATTAAAATATTTAATAATAGTATATTTAAATGTTACTTCCAATTTATTTCTTTTCAAATCTTTTTACTTAAGTAATAGAAATGTATTTTTGTTTTCACTTGAAATCATTAACCAAAAAAAAAAGTAAAAAAAGAAACAAGTAATGAAAATAAAAATAATAACAATTATATATTTACCTCTTTCTTATTCAAAGTTATAAAATATGAAATATGAAGTCCTTAGATTTGCCGAGAAGAAATTTAAATGATAATCCTTAAAATATGTTACTAAACTTTAGATCAAACCTAAAATAAAAGATGAATAAAATAACAATAAGATGATGAATAATCTAGAAAATAGATCTTGTCCTATTTGTAGATATAGAAACTTGATTACCTCTCGCTAGTGGTCCAGCCAAAGCCCCCCTGCAAACGCTTAATCAATTTTTGTCGATTTAAGTAAATTAGTGTTTGTACCTAATCAAAAGATTGCAAAAGTATATGAAAAAGTTAAATAGTAAATCATGGCATAACAAAATATATACTAGACGCACCCCTAACCCCATAAACATATAAAAGAAAGAAGAAATTTCAACTAAACGTTTTAGTAAGTTAATCCTTAACAAAATGATATTTAAATTAAAGATTTAATTTTCTAAAATGTTTGGTGTTGAATAGTACTTATGTTTTAACTAAAAGTAGCTTTCATTATCAAGTTACTCTCATTGCAATGCATGCGCAAATGGACTAAGCATGAGATAGGCAGGACAAATCACATAATAGAATATATATAGTAAGGTGAGAATGAAGATTAAGGCTATATTTGAATAATTAATAATGGGCCACCTAGAGCTGTATGCTTCATAAAGCATGTTAAGACTCTTACTCGGCATCATACAATAAGGCATATGATCCAGGAAGTTCTAGAAACCCACAATGCAAAAGCACCTAGCCACTTTGGAGAAGCTCGTGGTTTGAGCTAGGAAGTGCATCCACACTAGAGGAATAATAAATTTTATGGAGAAGTATAAAAGACGATGGATAATTTCAAAAGGCAAAATGGATACACCATAAAAGGCAATCTTAAAAGCAACAATAAACAAAAAGATAATAGACGACCCAAATAAGCAAAGTCTTGAGAAGTGCTGACATTTCCACCACAGAAGAAGACAAACTACCAAAGGAAATAACCACCTAAAGGACAAGATTGACAAACCAATCTACTGAGGAATAGCGATGACAATGGGGTGGGTTAAAACCCAAACGCAAATTCAACCCTTCTTGGCTGAGATGGGCTTAAAATGGCTTAATAAGGTATGATCTGGAGTAAGGGACAAGATTTTTATAACCTAAAGTTAAGGTAGGGTATGGATTTTACCTAACCCGCTTAGACCCAGCTCATATAAAATATATACAATAATAAATATATTATATATAATTTATTTTATATTTTTGGTACTTTCATCAACTAGGAGGATATTATACTTCCTTTCTTTTTTTTTTCTCTTGCAAATTTAAAGGTCATAAGCTGCCAAAATGCCTAAACAAAAAGTATTGTTGCACAGCTATTTTCAATAGAGGTTGCTTGTTGGTTGCTAAAGTTGAATTAGATTGTAGCTTGATATTTTGCTACTGAAATGGCATGATTTTGCATTCCAACTTTTTTGCTAGTTAGAAGAATCAATATTGAACTCTATGGAGAATACCAATTCAATGAATCATTCTAATTAAAATATAATATGTTTTGATTTTTTTTAATTCTTTTCGAATTAGTGGATTTGACATGATGAGGCAAGATAGGACAAGGTAGAATAGTGTTTTTGGGGACAAAGGAGAGTCTGGGGTAGAATAGGATCTTGCAGGGTAGTGTACAGGTAGAGCCAAACCCATCATATTACCATTCCTACTTAAGAGTTGTCATCGCCAAGTGACAAAGGTGACCCTAAAAGGCCATCTAGACTTAGAGTTTAGAAGAATACGTGAAAATACTAGAGTAATGGTCAAAACCTCAAAGAGGGCAACAACAATATATAGTTAACAATCTACCCATTGGGGAGCTATATCAATGAATGCCACCAAACCTACAAGAGGTTACTCGATTAGTAATCTAAAGCCCTCACAAAGACCACAACCATATGTAATTAAAGGCAAGTGTAGCACTACAATCATATAATCAAAACTTTAAAAACTAAAAATAATTAGGCTACACATATCACCAAGGATCCAAACATGTCATTGATTCAGATTTGATTAGAAGAATACCTTGATTTTCTAAAAATCAAAGGAAGGTGGAAGAAGATCTCAACTTCTTGAATTTGTCTTCCATCACCACAGCAAAATCCGATCAACTTTTGACCAGGTAAATGAACTTCAATTTCACTAAAATGTCTACCAAAAGATCATAACTCCTTGATGCATCTATAATCCAAAAATCAGCTCAATTAAAACTCGGGAAGACCTCCAAAGTGCATCGCAAATTTACTACTAGAAACTGGATCTCATAGCAGCTCAATTTGGATGCAACTTTTGCCTGATCCAAGCTCCCCCAAAAATTTAAAAAATTTTACGACATGAACTCAACTCTTTGATAAAGCTATTGTAAAAAAATCCAGCTCAAAAAGCTAAAGGGAAACTCTAAGACAAATTCTCCAAAGTCACTTCCCTGAAAATGGATCTCCAAAGGCTAGCAATCCAATTATCTTACTTCTAATGTTATGATCCACACACCAATGCTAGATCTTATTCTTCTCAATATTAGCTAGAGAATAATGAAGAGAATTGAAAAGATCATGGCTAGATTCGGATGTAGGAAAAGAAGAGAAATGAAGCTTCAACATATGAGGCAACACTTTGAAAATTAGAGGAAAAATGTGAAAAAATATAATTCTTCACACAAGTTGCAACTGGCCGGCTCTATCTCCCTCTATATCTATATATAGAGTGACAATAGTGTGATGCCAACACCCTCTTTAATGGGTAACACCAACTAGCTTGCTCAGTTGGCAAATTTGAATTTTCCCTCTAAAAAGATTATTCTCATTAATTAAGTTAAATATTTTAATTTAATTAATTAACCGTTGACCTAACTATTAAGATAATTAGCTTAATCCTTTAAACTTTTCATAGTTAACTTAACTCTTTAAGCTAACTTGACCAACTGATGGTCATGTGTCACCAAATAATTAACTCCTTAATTACTAGTCTAATTTTAACTCTTTAAATTATTTGATCAATTTAACAATTAAATTAACCAAGCCAAAATGACCTCAATTTTGCCAACCTCAAAAATCAGTCAAGTGACCAATTTTCTAACTTTTAGAAAATTCTCCTTCATCAAGTAGGAAATGCAATTAACTTTTGTGTGTGACCCATTAGATTCTATCATTTATTGGATATAGGCTCACAACTCTTGTGACTTTTAAATATCAAATATTCATTTTAGTTTAAACTCCTTTAAATTGATTGACTCAATTCAATTAATCTTCAATAATTAAGAGTACCCAATGCCATGGTTGATGTCCAACCTCAAGCTTATAGAGCCCAAGTAATTGGCCGAAATGAACACTTTTAGAGAACCATTCTAGCTCTACACATACCACACAAATATGGTCCTTTCATTTTCTATCTCCTAAAAGAGGCCTAGGGCAAGATATTTATTAGCTCCCTAATAACTTCGATTCTATATTTCTATTCCTAATGCTCAATTTTGATTTATGACCTCATCTTTCAAAAATTCCTTTTCCAAATTGTCATATTACATTGTGCAAGGACTCCTTGGAATCAATCATTATAGAATACCTAGGATATGCACTCATCTTTCACAATGACAAGGAGTTGGATCCCATATTGGATCTCAAAACCTCTATGTCTAAGTATCTCATATCTAATCTCTACCTATATGACCAACTACGTGGTCAAGGAAGAGTTAAAGTATAAAGACTTAAACATAAGGTTACCACATATCCCCAAGTTAAAGGACTGATAAAATACACTAGTATATGCTGTAGAACTTGCCACTATTGACTTACCACTTCAGCAATCAAGTGGATTCTCATGGCAGGCCTCTAGTGCCTTGTTCTCTAACAAGCACCCACTAACATGCACCCACATCTCATATGGTTTGCTCATGGAATGGTACAGTATCTAAACCTTGAGTTTATGCATCATTAGTGCAAATCTATCCAAATCTTAGATGTCTTGTCTTATAAAATTCTATGACTTGGGATATTTAAGATCACAATCATGTAATACTTATTCCATAATCACTACCCAACACGTGACCAAATCTCGTAGTCTTATGTGATCTAAGGGCTTCAACTAAATGCTAATAAAGTAATTCAAAGCATAAGATGAAGATGGCCATATAAAGAATATCATTCAATCAAGATTGTATCACAAGTGAAATAGTTTACATGCGAATCTAATTGGCTTGTGAGGTACTATTCCAATAGTAATTCCATTTATCGGACTGGTTTTTTGCATATGCAAGTTGCGTTTCTAACCATCTAACATCACTCTCATTGAAAGAGACTTGGAGATGAGAAGAGATAAATACTCTGATGCCCTATAATTACTGCTTCTTTAACCTACTCATAAATGAGAAAGATCCTATTAAGTAACAAAAGCTTAGCAGTTATTGTACCCCATGATACTTTCCTCCAACTAAATCTAGTTGGAACCCAATAATGAAAGATCAATAACTTTTTGGTTAGATCTAATGGAGAAACCATGAAGGCAAAAAATTGAAAAGAGAAGACATTTGGATATAATATCGAATCTAATATAATCCCCAAAGAGGTGATAGTCATCCCAAGTAATTTGGTAGACCTTATCATGGTTAGAGATGGCACCTTGGAGATAGAATATTGGGGAATGAAAAATCCTAACCAGTAAAGATGTTCTGACAAGCCCATACCCCACCTATTATGTTTAAAGGAGCCTAAATTGCCCTTTGAATCTTTACAAACGAGACACCACTCAACCTAGTCATTAGCACCAAAGAACAATTGGCAAACAAAGTATTACATAAATTTCTAAAGTTTGTGGATGCCAAATGCAAGTCCTACGGCACTCCTAAAATAGAGAAAAATTGCGCACATTCTAAAACATGCACAAAAAACTAAAAGGTCAAAGGGGCATAATGCCAAATTGCACCTAAAAAACCTCAAAAGTGTGAATATAGTGAAGAGGAGAATTGTAACTTGCAACCTATCTTAATAGGAGAAAACCTTGACATAGAAGATGCCACTTGTGACAACGCAGCCAAAACTTTATCATTAAGGAAAATCCTCAACTTCAGTAAATACATCCTTTGCAATGCAATTGACTAGCATGTCTAAGGGATAATTATATACATTAGCATAAGCTAAAGAACTTACAACTACCGACTTGCCACTTCATTTATCTAGTGGATTCTCTGGACAACTTTCAATGAATTTATGCGCTAACAAGTACTTACTAACATACACTCATGTCTAACATGGATTGCTCATGAAACAGAGCAATATCCAACTCCTTAGATTTATGTATCGTTAGTGCATGTCTATTCGAATCTTAAGTGCCCTGTCTCATAAAATTCTATGGCTTGGAATATTTTAAGATCACAATCGTGCAAGACTTATTTCATGATCACCATCTAGTACATAACCAAGTCCTGTAGTCTTGTGTGATCTAAGGGCTTCAACCAAATGCTAGTGAGGTAAAGTAAGCATAAGATAAAGATGGCCATTGTATATGAATATCATTCAATCAAGATTATCTCACAAGTGAAATAGTTTACATGCCAATCTAATTGGCTGTGGGGCACTATTCCAACAATCTCCCACTTGCCCTGAAGCTAATTTCCCATAGCATTAAGGCCCATCTTCTCAAGATGTGCTTCAAAAGCCTTTTGCATTTTGGGGTTTAGTAAGTGGTTTTGCTATATTCTCTTATGAGGTAACCATTTCCACTTAAATGTTGCCTTTATCAACTGATATTATATATCAAATGATAACGCATTTATTTATGTTTGGTTCACTGATGAGCTCTTAGCTCAAGCTTTAAATTATCTTCAAAACACAACCATGGGCTCATGCACGTTAAGCACTACATCCAACTCTTAGATGAACTTTCTATCCAAACACTTTTGTTTACAACTTTTGAAGCCACAATATATTTCGCCTCCATAGTTGAATTGGTTATAATGTCTCATTTGGAACTTTTACAATTTACTACATCACCATTTGGGAAAAATATGAATCCAAAAATGGATTTTAGGTCATCTATATTAGATTGAAAACTAGAATCCAAAAACTCTTCGAGAGCGTGTGATACATCTAGCTTTATAAATTGAACAGCATACATTATGCTCCCTATGACAGATGTATAAGGTATGTGGGATATTTTATGTTTCTCATCATCAGCCTTAGGGGCTATAAACTTGGAAAGACGAAGACCATATCCCATAGGGATAAATCCCTTCTTAGATTTTTCCATACTAAACCTCTTTAGTGTCTTATCAATGTATGATGTTTTGGAAAGCCTTAGCATCCTTATCAATCTATCTCTATAGATATGTATTGCTAATAAGTAGAATACTTCTTTCAATTCCTTCATGGAGAATTATGTAGATAATCATACCTTAGTACATTCTAACATTTCTCTCTCATTCCCATTGAGATTAATGTTGTCGACATAAAGCACAATAAACTATGCACTACTTTTTCTTGTTTACAAAAGGTTCATACACATTTTTGACAAAGCTAAATGATTTGACTATCTTATCAAAGTATATGTTCCAACTTTGGGATGCTTGTTTAAGTTTATAAATGAACCTCTCGAGTTTACAAACTTTTTGATCACTTTCTTTAGATGTAAAATCTTATGGTTGCTCCATATAGATTTCTTCTTCAATGTTTCTATTGAAGAAAGTAGTTTTCACACCTATTTTCCATATCTCATAGTCATACTATGTGGCTATAGCAAGTAGAATCCGAATGGACTTAGAATAGTAATCAGTAAAAAGTTTTCCTCAAAATTACTACTGGGTCTTTGGGTGTAACCTTTTGCCACTAGTCACACCTTAAAGGTCATTACCTCTCCATCGACTCCTAGCTTTTGTTTATATATCCACTTGCAACCAATAGGCACTATACCCTTTAGTAGATCTACCAAAGTCCATATTTTATTAAAGTACATAGAGTCCATTTTGGATTTCATGGCAGCAAGTCAATATCCCAAATCTATGTCCAACGTAGGTTCTTCATAAATCTTCTCATCATTATCTGATTGGCCTATTTTATGAAGAAATTCAAACCTTTCAGGTTGCTCCTTGATTCGGTCTGACCTTTCTAGAGGTTGTGTACAAGACTTTAATGTTTACTTGTTTCTACCACTTATGGAATTTTTTGATCATCTTGAACTTCATCAAATTCAACAATAATGCCATTTCTATCTAATAAAAATTTCTTTTCCAAAAAGTAGGCGTTTCTCAAAACAAACATCGTTTATTCTAAGGAATCATAAAAGTTATAACCCTAAGACTCTCTAGGGTATCCCACAAACTTACACAAGGTGGATCTCGCATCTAACTTGCCTCCCACTAGCCGCTTGATGTAAGTGGGAGACCCCCAAAACTCTTAGAAAAACGTAAAGAGGTGCATTGCCATACAATATCTGATACAGTGTAATTGGCATTGACTTTGAGGGTACTACATTTAGTAACCTCACCATCATTTCTAAGGCATATCCCCAATAGGATATCGGCACATTGAAAAAGCTCATCATAGAATGTACCATGTCCAACAAGGTACAATTTATCCTCTCGGCTACTCCATTCTATTGGGGTGTGCCGAGTAGAGTACATTGAGAGAAAATCTCATTCTTCTTTAGATAATCAAAGAAACTAGTACTTAAATTCTCTCCCTCAATCTAATCAAAAAAGCTTTAATAATTAGTCCCTTTTGCTTTTCCACTTCATTCCTACAATCTTTGAACTTTTCAAAGGCTTTGAACTTGCACTTTGTAAAATACACGTTGCCAAATCAAATACGATCATCAATGAAGGTGATTAAGAAAGAATAGCCTACTCTTGCACTAACTTTTAGTGGTCCACAAACATTCATAGGAATCAAATCCAAAAGACTTGTGGTTAACTGCATTTGTTCTACAAAAGGAGCCTTAGTTATTTTTCTCTTTAAACAAGACTCACAAGTGAGAAGATCCTCTATGCCACTAATATATAGTGCTTTAAGAGTTTCTAACTTGTTCATCAAATTTTTGAAAATATGTCCAAATCATGTATGCCATAATATAGGATCATCTTGGATATCTAATTATCACTTACTTTGTTGAGTGTGCATTAGTAATGATTGAGATTCCATAAGCAATAAACAATCCTTTATCAATGTTCCATAAGCAACTAAAGAGTACATTCTTTAATGCCTTCAATCTCCCATTTAATATAGAAGGATCAAATCCTTCACTATCTAAAATGGAAATTAATAATGTTCTCAACAATATATAGTATATAATAACAAGGGTTCAATAAAGTATGGAGACCCCTAAATCTAATTTATTATATACCTTAGCTTTGACAACAACTCTTGCTGCTTTACCAAAGCGATAGATCATATATTCATGAGAAAGAACACACCTTTCTATTCTTTGTAACAAATTACAAAGATAAGAACTACATGCGATATCATATATTCATGAGAAAGAATTTATTCTTAAATTCACTTCAATAAAGTACACACCTTTCTCAAGGGTTGCAAGGTATTCCTTGTAATACCACTTTCTAATAGCTTTTCTTGCTAAAGTAGAAGCAAGTAATATTGACTATATCCTCTATAATCTTCTTAACTCCACTAGATGCCTTTATTGGTTGCTTTTCCTTGGAGGAAGAACTTTTCTACCTCCCTTTCTAGCAACCCCTAGGGTCCTAAGACTTGGACAAGGAAGTAAGCATTAACGGTATGCCTTGTCATGGTAGTCTCCGTCTAAATCAATACTTTGATTAATAAAACTCAATGAGGATGTGAGGATCAAATCCTCATGGAGATTATTGTCCACACTACGTCCCAGTTGAAAAGCTTCTCAATAAGCCCAATCATCTAGAGATAGTAGTCGATGACACATGACTTCTCATATATCCTAACTTGAAAAATCTCCTTCGCTAACATAAATCTCTCATACCTTGTTTGCCTTACAACTCTTGTAAGCTTTTAACCAAGGTATTATTCATGTGTTGTTGAGACTTTTAAAGTTTATAAATGCCATCATGAAACTATGGGATAGGATGATCCTTACCCTAATTTGTGAAAATTTCATGTGTTTTTTGATCTACATTGATCCCTACAGGATATAGAGCACCATGATAGAGGACATATATCCTTTTCTTAGAATCTAGAATGATTTTGAGGTTAAGTTAATTGCGGAAGTAAGGCTTGGCTATTTTATTGATTTCCAAAATAATGTTGAATGGTTTTTTAGCCATTGTTGAGATTTCACAAATCATTAAAGGTGAAAGAAGAGAATATAAGCATGTGATTGAAGCTTCTATATTGAAAACATGCTCATAAACTTTCAAGTATGTTTTTCTCCTACTATTTTATCAAATTCCTCACCCCCTAGAAAAATTTGGGAAATCTCATTTCCTAGTGAGAATCAAAGCCCTAAGGACTTGTAAGCGCACCCTCATGATGACTGCATCCACAAACAATCCAAAGGTAAGCAACTTTTGCTATTGCATCTCTATGTAGCCTTTAATATATTTTGCCTCATTTTTCATATAGATCCCCTTGATGAGTGACCTCTACATTACTAAGTGTTAAGTTAGACCTACCAATCAAAATTTGAATCAAAATTACTCCATGTCATGCCATGTGATGTGAGCCATGCATAGGAAACACCAAATCAAAGGTATATCATATGCTAAGCATATGACATATATTTATACTTAAGTGTGACCATGAATGCCATCACGCAAAGATAATAGCATCATCATGTCATATACTATTGGTAAAAGGCATAGATTAATTAAAACTACTTTTAATTTATATCCATTTTGACTTAATATTAGAAAGCACTTAGACTCTTATAAGTGGAGAGATTTCTTGCTTACAAAGATCTCATTAATTTTATCTTCTTATTTAGGTTTTCTATATTCTGACTATGCATCTCATACATTAATAGGATATAAAAATCATAAATAAGTAAATGTGCCCAGCATGCTCCTAGGGTGAGATGACCATGAGCCTTAACCAAGTAGTGTACCTAGAGCCACAGATGCACTACTTAGTTGATTTTAAGTGGGTTGATTAAATCTAGCTATTACATAAATGTATCCCTATACTTTTGTGGGTCTTTATGCCTCCAATGGTCTTCTTGTCTCCTTGCAACATTTACATGAGAAAGAAATCCTCACTTTTAGTAATTCTATTCTCATAATGTTTACAAGATAGAAATTAAGAGGCATGCAAACTCCAATTTAATACAACCCTTTTCAACAATTTGAAGCAAATAAAATCAATATTAAAGGCTCATGATCATCCCCATTCATTCATCATCCATTCAAAAATTAAATGAACTATAAGTCAAGAATTGACATTCAATTCTATTATTAAATGCTTATCTCATAAATAATTAATTAACTAACAAAAATAAGCATAATATTTATTCTTCTCATTTTTGCACAAAATTGAAGATTATCTTGAACAAGATTTTAAAAGCATTCAAAAATGTCCAACATTGCTTTGAACACTTGCACAACATTTGTGCATCAAAATAAGGATGAAATAATCAAATTTGATATGCCAAAAACACCAAAATAGCACAGAAATGGGTTCTTGAGTAAACTTAGGCAAGTCACTACCCAATTGGCCAGCCAGGAACACAATGTGCATTCACAAGGCACACCCATGCTGTGCCTAGCTGCTGCCAAGTAGGGTGGCAATGTCACCACAACTCATACCGATCAACCATTCAAGTACTGTTTTGTGTTTTTTCCACTCCAAACCATATAGACACCTCCATAACATCATTTCATACATATTTTGACAAATTTCCAAGTTATAAACACCTTTAAAATCTGAAAATTAAAGTGCTCAAACATGCTTCAAAAATCAAGTTTAAGTGAGAATCAACATTCTCCAAAAATTTTCAATTAACTCCAATCCAGTTGGATCCAAAAATAACCAAAAAACCTTAAGAACAAATTTAACATGATATATCAACATATAAAATCATCAAATGCTAAATCAAAATTTAACAATCATCCATGAATCAAAAACATACGAACATATGAATTAACTTTTAAAACACATATTAGCATAATTTAATTCATCATCAAAGGAGCCACAAGAAACATCTACCAAACATGCCAATCCATAAATTGTATCAAGAATTTGGAGATCTATATAAATCCTTCACATGAATCATCAGTCAAAAATTCGAATCAAAGTGTGAAATTAGCTCCGATACCACTTGAAGAAGTGTGTAGCACAAGGAACCAAGTAGAAAAAAAAATAAAGCTAAATCAAAACTTGAATACACTATTACCAAGGATCAAATCATGCTGAAAATAGAATTGGAAGAAGAATAAATACCTGGATCACTTAAAATCCAAGGTAGATTTGAAGACAAGGTTGAACTCTTCAAAACTATCTCTAGTTGGCGCAACAACATTCTAGCAGCTTTTGCCCAAGAAAACCACCTTCTATTTAACTGAAATTTAGATAGATCCTCTCCAACACCTTGAAGAATGTTCAGTAAAAAATTTAGAAAGATCAGAAATTAGAAAGTGCTCCAAATGCTTCTCCAATAGAACAACCCTACAGTGGATCTCCAAAGAGCAAAGCTATCCAAATGTGTAGCCTCTAATGTGATGATCCACACACTATGGGAAAGCTCCAGTCAAACTTTAGTCATCTGTAAAACCAAGGAATGAAGAAATGATGAAGGCCAATTTGAGGAAGAAGGTTGAAGAAGAAAAGTGTGAAACTTCAACACATGAGTGAATCACACAATTTTGTAGGGAAAAAGGGAATCTAGCATGCTTGCAAGCATGTGGAGCCCACCTCTATTTATCGAGGAAGGGTGTGATTCTGTGTGATGCTAGTTGGCATCATACCTCCCATGAGGTGTGCTGCCTCCTAAGTAAGCAAGTTGCATGTGAAATGTGAATTTCACTTACATTTGAATTTCATTTGGAATTTTCATTTCATCTCATGAAATGTCATCCAAATAAATTCTAAATGCACTTCAAGTGAACTCCTTCATTAGAATTTCCCTCCAAAATTAATTCTTCACATTAATTAAATTAGCCTATTGATTTAATTAATTGGTCTTCACTTAACTCCTCAAGTTAGAATGTGTTAACTTAACCCCTTAAGTTAACTTGACCGATTAATAGTAATATAGCACCAATTAAATTAACTCCTTAATTTAATTGGTCTAATTTAACTCCTTAAATTATTTTAATAAATTTAAAAATTAAATTAATCAAGCCAAAATGACCAAAAATTAGCCAACAGTTTTCCTCCATAAATTCAGTCACTAGGAATTTTCTAACTCTTATAAAATTTCCTTCATCAAACAAAACTTCCTATTGGTTTTTGTGTGCAACCTATTAGGTTTTACCATTCATTAGACATGGGCCCACAATTCTTGTGATATTTAGAATATCAAAATATTCATATTAGTTTAAACTCCTTTAAACTAATAATTTAATTCAATTAATCTTCATTAATTGAAGAGTACCCAATCTCTGTGGTCGATGTCACGCTCCAAAATCTAACCATATTGTCTAGTCTAGAGACATGAAACTCAATCCTAGATAAACAGTGTCACCTATCCAAAATTATAATCTTAAATAAAGAAAAACTCTAACATTCAAAATAATTCAAATAATCTTGCAACATAGAAACTCAAAGTGCCCAATATTCTTCCCTCAGCTGGAAAATCATTAAAGGAGAAGAATTGATTTGCCAACACAATAAAACTAAAACCACTGCAAAGTCCTCATCTCAAAAGAAAATCTTCAATTTTGGTTCTCGTGAAAAGCAAATTCGACATCATCACTTGGGCTTAGGTCTAGGTCTACCAAAAGAAAGTTAAAGAAGAAAAAGAGTGTGAGTAAAAGACTTAATGAATACCAAGTGTGTGCAATGTGAGTTCATGAATTTAACATGATTTGTAGAGTGAAAATATTCGAGAAAAACATAAGTGGAAATCAATTAATAGTCAAGAAATAACAAATCAAGAATTTAATAAACAATTACCTAGACTAAGAACTTAAATGTGATGATTAGACAATATTTTCTGTAGCCAATTAAACTTATAACTCCCACCGTAAAAGTCCTTTATCACTTTAAGCAAGGTACGACCTTACCAAATAGTGCCCGAAGGTCCTTGGGAATTCCTACAATCCACCTCAACCACAAATAGCTTTTGTTGTGCACAAGGGAGATAGGCCATAGGGGCTTGGGGTTTAACTGGCTAGCCCACTGCTGCCCAGTGAAGTCTATCACACACCCAAACTAAATTAGATCCAAGTAATAGTAATCAATTGATCATCAAACTTAATTACTAGTCTAAAAACATTATAATCATAAAGTACACATTTTCTTGTATCGTGAAACAAAATAAATCATTTTTGTGCACAATGAAATATAGTTATAGTGTAGTGTAAGCTAAAAACAAGTCACAAGCAAATTATACAATAGCATATCCTTTTGGGTCTTTGAACATAGCAATATATAGTATTTACAAGTTTAGGCACTCACCGTACTTATTAGAGGAATCAAAAGTTGATTCTATCATATTGAGTCCTTGACCATCTGCTAATACAATTTAACATTTCAACTTAATTAATACCTAATCCATAGAACCACAATTGCACTCTAATATAAATAGTTAACAACATCACTCCTTCCTATGACTATTAAATCTAAACTCTTCAATAAGACTAATCCTAAAGAAACTAAAATCAAATAATAGCTATATTAAATCAAATAGCCACAAAAGCCATGTTATTCTCGAATTTAGTCCTAAACAAGTTAAAATTTAGTTACTCATATTTCCCTCAAACATCTTGTAACTAGACATCATACTAAACAAACCCTCATACACTAATCACATAATGAGTACTATAATCCTAATTGATAAACTAATTTAGCCTAATAAATTTAATTTCATTTGACTAATCATATTTTGTAATTTCTATTTTTTTCATATTTGATCAATGATATACGGTATCTATCTACCTTTTGCTTTGAAGTGACTGCCATTGCCTAATTTTTCTTCCTTAATATTTTTTTCAAGATTTGGTTTTATGGATTGAATTTGGACTTTGAAATATGCAAAAATTAGTACACATGCTTTTCTTATGAAAAGCCCATTAGTCACCTAATAATGCAACTTATTACGAAGCAAGTACATGTCTTGTAGTTTACCTAAACAATCCACCTTTTTTTGACTAATCATCTTCTACCTCAAAATAAAACTAGTCAAATAATTTTAGCAGGAAAAAGACTTCAGGCTATTAGTACCACCAACACTAAACATGTAATTTATCTTCATAAAGGATTCCCTAAATCTAACCTAAATATCACAGTTATGGGTGCAGAAATTCAAGAATGAAACTTTAATGGCATGCTGAATTCAAGAAAAAGGGATCACAAAACTAAGAAAAAGCTAGGAGGCCATCCACGAATAAAATCTCTTGAAAATAATGATTTTCAAGCTAAAATAGGAATGTGTAGTGAGAGAATATGAGAATCTACCAAAAGAAATAGAGATACGACAATGAAGTTTGAATTAAACAAGAGTATAAAGCAGGTCCAGATGAAAAATATAGGAAAGAATCTCGATTACCTACTTAAAACTCATAGCAAAGGCAACTAGCTTTCCACTCTCATTCTTCTCATCTGCCAGCACGCATAGCCAACTCTATCCCCAACCATAAACCTCTGTATGTAACATCCCATTTTCTTATGATACAACTCCACCATCAAATCCTTTGTAGCTATCATATAACTTCCCACTTCCCTAAACAAATCCGGAGCCTCCTTAAACATGAAGTTCCCTCCAACTGTCTACCCCTTTATATCTACGATAATATCTATATTATCAACCATTAACAATACCCTTGACTTGTCTAGTGGCTTATATCTATATTATCAACCACTATTGTCGCTATTATATACATGATTTGGTAGACTACTACCATTTTCTATTTTCTTTGCTGCAACGTCTTTTTTCTCTTTTTTTAATTTTTTTTCTCTTTTTTGTTCAATATGATTAAGGTTTTGTTTTTAGGGATTATATATGTATGGAAGAAGTGATTTAATTCAAATAGGACTCTAATAATATTCCTACTAGGATTAGAATATTTATACTACTATAAATCTAATATTTTTATTATTAATTCTTAGAATTCAATAATTCAACTCCTTGTATTAATATAATATTTATTCAAGTAGAATTATAATTTATGCTACCCAAAATATAGAGTTTCTATGTAGCTTCCTCTCTTAGGATGACACCTAAGCTAGGTGCTACCAATCCAATCTTAATATTCTGCTTGTAGCAAGCAATAGACTGATATCACAATATCCAATTACATAACATTTAAAACCTCATGCCTTCATGAACATTCATGGCATATCACAATATCTCTAACTTAATACACGTGGAGTTCTATATATATAATCAAAGGTTTAGTATTTTACAAAATACATTTATGCCTAAGGACCTTGGTCACCATCTACATTTGTTTGAAAGAAATCAAAATGATATAGAAGGGTAAGTCTGAATGACTCAGTGAGGCAAACATTTGCATGTAGGAAGTATCAGAATGAAATGGAATACAATATAAAAATGTAAGAAGAACATTCATTCAAAATTCAGATAACTAAAACACAAGTCAAGTCATCTGGATATTTGAGATTTGAAAGAGTTTAAGCAATTTACAAAATGAATCTAGAAACTAGCAATTCCTGTACAAAACTTTGTGAGCTATCTTAATATCATCCCATACCGACAAAGAGACATTTCACATTTAATACATTTCATAGAAAAATTTCAAAACTCATAGGCATGAATAGTTTTAAGAAACCCAGTGAACAAGTTATTTCATAAAAATTCAAGTTTCAAAATCCAAAACTTCAATCAACTTTATAAAATAGGCTAGACAAGAACATTTTATAAAATCAGTTATATGAGCATATTTACTTGTACGACCATATAACGGCCTTCCTTCTTATGTCTCCCAATTCTATATAAATGATACAATCATAAAATGGCTTTCCCCTTTATATCACCTCGACAAGTGGCTAACTCACCAATTGCTACAACATAATCAGTAAAATTGATCCTCGCTGATCAAGTCTCTCCCAAAGATAAAATTGCAACCACATGAATTGGTAGGACCGATCCTCGTTGATCAAGCCTCAGGCCACAATCAACCCCTGACTACCTAAAGTCAAGACTGCAAACTAAGTCAAGTAATAACACTATTTTTATCACCAATTCAATGGTATCAATCTGGAAATAGTCTAGTACTAAAATCTAAAGATGCCCTCACTAGACATGCTTTGTCAACTAGTGTGGCCCTTTGCTCTGCCCAGCATATATTATACAGTACTGACCAAACAAAACATTTAAACAAGTCAAGAATACAATGAGGTAAAATTTTAGAATAATTATTATACATAATATACTGGCCGGTAAGGCCATTTCGGGTTACAAAATGATTCAACAAGTAATATAGGGACAGCCAGTAAGGTTGTAGGGTATAAGGGACAGAAATTGAATGATACAATAAGAGTTCAGGACTCCAGAGTAGAAATAAGTAATAGCCCTTGTAGGGGTTTACAAAATAAATAAGATCTCAAACAATTCACGAAGTACAATAACCAAGATGCAGTTATGAAATAGAAATAAATTTAACCCTCAGAGAGTTTTATCACAATGACAAATAAGTATAAGAAGATGCCAAATTAGCAGAGCCTCACTAAGCATATAAGCAAATACCTAAGAGGTTAGATCCTCACCTTAATAGCCTCAGATATGTTGTTACCATCTATTGGTCTGCGGGACCCACTTCTTCACCACCTAACCCAAATGAATAGGTCCACTGTCAATATCCTTATTTAACCCTATTAATTACAATTATAATATCAATAATCAAAATTGGAAAAGTATTTAACTAGTATGGCAATATTATGCTTCAATCAACATGATAATTTAAGTTCAACATGTACTATCTACACAAAGTACCTCAATAAATCAATTACTTTAGAATTAGCCACGATGATCTATATTGGTTCCAAAATAGCATGATATCTAGTTCTTATTTACAAAGTCATCATCATATCATATCATCATCCTAATTCACACAATATAGTCTAATTTCCTGCATAATTAATCCTAAGTAAATACCACTTAGTCATACATTACATAATCCTTATTATCATTATTAAATCCAAATTTGGTATCTAGCCTAACATGTTCGGGTCTATTATGCTCACATATATACTCCAACATGTCTCAGTTCTTGATCCCAAATCAAAATT
>JACGDI010005475.1:4701811-4766495 GCA_014898725.1 Jacaranda copaia | reverse complement strand
CCTGTTGGGCTATCCCATATCATTTATAGTATGGTATTTGTTATTATAAATTTTGTTTCAAGCTCATTCGAGCTCAAGCTCATCCGAGCTTATACAAGCTGAAGCACATTTAAGCTTATACGAGCTTAAACTCATCCAAACCTATACAAATCGAGCCTTATTGAGCTTTAACAAGCTAAGCTTGAGCCTAAGCCTATTTTAATGAGCTAAGCTTGAGCTCATAAATGAGTAAACAAGTCGATCTTGGGCCTGCCAGGCTTGGGCTTGGCTCAACTCAGCTCATTTACACCCCTAGTTAGGGCCACCCATAGTTTGAGTCTATAACTTAGCCTAAGAGTGATGGGTCTCTGCATTACTCCCAACGCCCTCCAACTAAGGCTGAGACTACAACACCTACTAAAAGCTCTCCTGTGAGGCATCAAATTAAAAAAAAAATGAATGAAATAAAATGTAACTAAAATGATTTTATCATATGTAATAAACTTATAACAACTGTCCTCTCCCTCTCATCCTTCCAGGTTTTATTATCCTGAATCTAGGTACGGTCAAAAATCTGGCCCACATCGAGTACCTCTACAACTCTTGAGCCTACACAAAAATAATAATTAACATAAATGTCTTATATATACATAATACTAACCTAAAATGAATTTAAGAGAAAAATTCAACGGAGCCTCTCCTAAAATCAATCTTTACCAAAAAAATAAAAACTTATCAACAATCAAATAAGTGATAATATATTATCATTTGGGAAGGACACCAACCCTTTTTCATCAACCAAATATATGAATAACAAATAGGAAAGGCACCAACCCTTCCCCATCAACCATGTAATGAAAATATTATAAACATATGTTAATTTAACCAATATTAAGAAAGTGGACTAAGTTTACTAAATTTTAAAAGTTCTGAAATTTACTAAATGTTCGACATGTGTCCCGATGGATATATTCCATCTAGTATTGAAGAATCTACTAATTTCAAAAGCCCAATTCTTTTGGGCCTACGTTGACTTCTTTTGGAAATCTTGGGATTGCTAGTGCCATTATAGGGCATCCCAAGTGTCCTCACAAATCCACTCTAGCCTTTTGCCTATCTTTTGGGTATAACCACATATGTCACTCAATCGCTGACCCCCTTTAGCATTGAAGGTCATTTAAAATGGCCTTCATTCTCGAGGTCCCATCGAACATATCTTTATGAGTGAAAATGAAATAGGTTAGTATACTTGCAATACAAACACATAGTCAATTCGTAAAACTAGATATATTAGTGGCATTCATATACCTTCCACTCCCTTAATATTATCGATGGCCTAGGAGATATTTGACCAAGTTTTATAGGGCACTTGTATCTTACTCTTGATCACCCTCATCAAGAACTCGGTACTGTAGAATGAGGGTATATGCCTACATAAAATTCTTAATATTTAATATATAATTATTAAAATAACAATAATATAACATTTATATAATAATTCAAACTCACCCATAGCATCCCTCGAACGCAAATATACCCGGCCAAAACTATGTGATGTAGGTTATGATCCCTAATCATCTAATATCTAGCCGACTGAAGAATCAGCTAATATAGGTGATACTGCTAGTGTTGTTGATGTGGAATGATCGAGTGGAATAGCAAAAGATGGTTGAGTGCCAATTGGAATAATAGATAGTGATGGAGTGCCTACGAGTCAAGTAGATGGTAGCTAAGATGGTCAATGCTGCTATGAGGATGGGTGTGTAATATGTGGATGACCTCATAAGGTGTGTAATATATGGATGACCTCACAGTAGCAGAAGAGGATGAAAGAGGAATATTGTAGAGATGTGTGGGAGAAAGTATTAGATAGGCATAAATTGATGACCAACTAACATCATAGTGGGAGACTGATCGGCTAGCAAATGTATCTGATAGATCGAGAAAGCCCCCTGCCTCAGTGAGAATCACGACTTCAACTGATGGTAAGGGGACAAAAACTAGACTAGCCTGCCATCTATAAAACCAAAACAAATATCACATATTAATAATAATTAATATTATTATGACGACTTAATAATTACATATGTCAAATGCATAAGAATAGTTACACCTTATTTTCCATTGATGTTTAGATAGAATATATCATTCAAATAAATTCTTCAATCTTTTGATTTATCTAAATCTATTGTTGTAATAAAAAGACAGTTCTAATGGTCCATGAATGTTCCAATCCTTGATTAGTTGTCATTTACACCAATAGATTCAAGTAGACAAAAAGACTAAAGACTTTATGTAATAAATGAGTGAATTTTTTAATCGAAATTTTTATTGAACATGTTTCACTGATTATAGGAGTTGGAGACTCATCTAATGCTCCTTTTCTAATCAAAGCGTTTTTGGTTCAAAAATTATATAATGACTCCTAATGAGAAATGCCAATACTGTGAAAAATTATTCTTCACTCATATGATGAAAACTCACCTGTGGCCCACCTCAAGAAAATTTTCAGCTTATAATCATAAAATATTTTTCTATAGTCCTGGCATTGTTCTTCAGGAGTCATTACATTATTCTTCTTTTAGATTGTTAAAATAGCATCGCGAAGATGAGATGATGAAATTTTTATTCTTTATGTTTTCTAACTTTTGAAAATCTTTGAGATAGATGGGTTTGAGATGAGTTTGAATGGGAAATTAGTTGGTATAATAAGCTTTTCTGTAATTAGAGGTAATGATAATTCGATTATAATTGGCAATATACATCATTTTTAGTTAAATTTTTAATCATTTAAGTTTAAATAATTTGTAAGATAACCATTTAGAATAAGATGAAATTTTGTTTCAATCATTTAAAATAAATGCATTGTTAAACATCCACTCCAACATTTAATGCCACTAAAGGGTTGCGCCACCTATTGATCAGTAGTTGGAGAAAAACCTTAATTGCCCCTAGATTTTCATAAGGGCTACACATTGCTACAAGGGGCAAATAGTCATTTTAGCCCCCCGCTTTTTAGGCAATTGCCTTCACTATAAATACCCTTTTTATAAATACTACATGTACGCATTAACTAAGTCTTGAATCCTCTCTGATTAATTGCTTTCCGCCTGTAGCTCAACCTGATCTAAGCATTAGTACATAGAGTGTAAAATCGGGATTTGATAATGCAGAAATTCTAGCAAACAATTATTTAATTGTGATTGATTTGTTGTATGTATTGAATGTTGTTTCTCTTGCCAAAGTTATTGTGCTTAAATTGAATATTTGGCTTGTTCATCATCAACTAGGACTCTTCTTTATCCTTGCAAGCCCTCCAACTCTCCAAGATTTGCAGGGTCTTCCTCAATTTTTCTATCGGCTTAGATTATTTTACCTTCTTGAAAGACCGTTGTTGTGCAATTTCTTGGCTGCTTGGTCTCTTTACATGGGACATTTTTTTTGTCGTCTCTTTACAATTATAATCATATTTTTCTACTTGTCTAACTCAGACTTAATTGAAGGCCAATTATTTACTAATATTTGGGGCCAAACCAATGGCATTTCATTGTAGAGGGGGTGTTATTATAGCTAAGTAATCATAAATGGACAAAATAAATTTATCTTTTGTACTTAAAAGAGTATTTGGTTCATCAAATAATTTTGTTTTGTTAATGCAGTGGATATTTTCCCATTTTACTAGTAGAGAAAATAATTGATACTTACTATCTGGTACTAGAAAGTGAAATGAATATTTCATCCACGTGGAAGGAACTTGTTTTAACATTAAAAAATTACCATCAGTCATACGCATGTGCTCTATGTCATTAGGTTCCTATGTGCTCCTATTTATGACCAACGAGAAAAGTTTAAAAAATATAAGGTAAATTTAGTATCAAATGTTATATTAACTTTAAAACTAAAAGTGAGACAGTGTAAACTATTATAAGTTTTGTCGCATATATTACTACGTTTAGTAGAAAACCACTGGGCCATCGAGTAAGAATATATGGAAGGCCGAAGCCTTAGTGGCTTTCTTCGAAACCTTTTTCAATGTCTCTGTCATTCAGTTTTTCCAACTCATATGGGCTCAAAGAAAGTGTTTTGGTAATAGTTTGGCTATACTGTCGAACAATGGATGGCTTGGGAAGGCTGTTCCCTTTGTTGAGACTTCGATTTTTCAGGTCATTTTCATTAAAATCTTGCATTGGGATGGTGGTACCTTTGAAGAGATGGGCTGAGCCTTCCTCTTCCGTTCTCTCCTCAGATTCTTCAGACGTAGATTTTCTGTTGTAGATCATATACAATATCAATTGGGCTGAGCCCAATAAGAATCCCATCCCGTTTGGTACCTGCGGATATCATTCAAACATAATTAACACCACCACATTAACTTGTCAAAGTTGGCATCCGCAGTGTATACATTTTATTTAGAGATGTTCCAAAATTATAATTTAAGAACATTAATAATCAGATTAGGAGGGTGATGACATAATTAACTTACCCCAATGTAATAATCTTTGATGAGGACGGCATAGGCAGACCAAACGCCCCCGTTGAGAAATTGGAAAAACGAAAGACAAAACGGCATATACTTGACGCTTTTCATCTTGACCACTGTTCTCTGCAACAAAACGGCGTTAAAAGAAATTCATCAGGAGTTAACCTGTCCGTTTTTCTTAATTACCATGGCAAATTTAATATAAAATTATCTATATATATATATATATATATGTTACCATAGCAGAAAGAGGCGCGGCGTACATTCCAATAGTTAATCCAGCGCATAATATCCCAACAAGTGTGAGGCGCATACCACTTCGAAACGCAAGCAGAGTTACTATGATCACTGCAGCAAGAAACCCAACATCCACTGCTGCTACCCATTTCAGTGACTTAACCTACATCCACAAATATGAAATATTCCACAACTTCACGGCAGCTACACTGTCTCTTTCAAATCCTTTGGAAATTCTATAATTATAAACTACTTTTTCTAGAATAATATGATTAAAAATGATATATAAATAAATAGATATATTTTAAATTTATTAAAATAAAATATTTTAATTTTATATTTTATTGATATGATTAGTATATAAATAAATTAAAATATAATATATAAATTTACTATTATATCCTTTATATTTTTTAAAAAAAATTTCACAACTTTTTCATTCTTCCACATTCTTAAGAACATGGTTTAATTAAAAATAAAATAAAAAATTATCATTATTAAATCTCTGTAATTCTTATCAGATCTCATTAAACATTGCCCTTCCTTATCCATTTTACAAAAATAATAGTAAATAATATTAAACCTAGAATTTATCAAAAAATTTTATCAATTAAAACAACTATTAAAAGAAACTTAATTTGGTATGTATCATATCTAATTAAGCAAAGCAAACAACGCCAAAAAATATGTTTTAGAGGGGGGGAAAATACCACAACCAAGTCAAAAGTTATATTAATTATTATGTTAGACTTAGGATGCCATTTCAGCCATTAATTTCTATTAGACTTAGGATGCCAACACCTCAAATAATGCAGTGCTTGCCGGAACAAAATTTTGAACGACTCAATGCTTAATGCAACACTGCATTATTAGCAGTCTCCATCTTAAATTGATTGTTCATATTTATATTTAAAATATTTAGAATAGAACTTTATTTTTAAAATAAAAATTCATATCTTATATTGTTCTTGAATATTTTGAAAAAATATACTTGTGAAAATTTATTTGGCAACGTACAAATAATAAAAGTATGTTATGTTTCAATTTATTTTAGAAGAGATATTTGTTACAATTAATAGATTCTTTCTATCATTTAAGCTTTTACTATGTAATTAGTAATATTATATTAGTACAATGAGGGAGGGTTTGTTTGCTTCAATTGATTATATTTAATAAGTATATAAATACACCTAATTTATTATTTACTTGCCTTGATATAGGGCCCTTAATAAGTTATTGGCCCTATATTAAGTTGGAATATATATCAAGAGGAGAAAGACTTGATATATTTTTCTATGATTGGATAAAATTCAAAAAGATCAAATTACCCTTAATTAGTATTTAAAAAGAATATTAAAATAAATAATCAAGAGGTTATAATCGTAACATCATATGTTTTGTTTTAGTTTATTTTTTAATTAATCTTACCAACCAAACGTGAAATTATATTGCTTTATCTTGATAGATTTAGAACATATCCATTTATTTATATATCATTCATAATGACATCATTCGAAGCAAATTAGGCTTGAATGAAAAATGTGTGCGTGTAAGAGATTATATATAATTGAAATAAATTACAGTATAGGATTGCTTTAGGGTCCAAATTGTAATTATGGGTTGAAAGTAATGGGAATTAGTTACCCTTATGTTTTGTGAAATTATAATGGCCAATTAGAAACTCTGAGGAAAATAATTGGTATTATATATACACACATATTAATTATTTAAGCGTCCTAATTACCTTGATGTTTTTGGGAGCATACATAAGAAAGAGGACAACGTAGATAACGTGCGATGCAGCCCCAGCACCATTGACTGTGACCACTAGCAAACCACCAGGCTTAAGTAGTCCGTAAAATGTCCACAGACTCGTACTCAATAATGTGGTTATGTAAGGGAGTGCTTTGTAATTCTCTGTCGACTTCTTCTTCACCACCTGCTTGAATGTTTTTCTGAACCACCATCCATCACAAGAGTTTAAATTTTAAAGTTTAATTAATTATATGATACGTAGTATAGATTAATCAAAGCTTGTTGATAAATCATAATTAAAGAAGTGAGCCTAAGTACCACAACCTAACAAAGAAATTTTAAACATGTTCCATATATGTTCGACTAACTAAATGGATTGGAATTCTAACTGAGCTTCAAATGTTATCAAAAAATCACATTTACTAATTTAACGAATTAAATACAAATAATGAGATTTTTTTTTCCTTTTTTTTGGAGAAAAAAAAATATATAGGTTCCAACCAAACAGTACTTCAACCAACTAACTAACTACTATACTTTCCAGCCAATTGCAGATTGATGCAAGATTAATTCTTATAATATCGTGCATTAAATAGCTTGAATTCACTTTCAGTTGGTTGGAATATAAATATATAATTATTAGATGTCTTATTTTATCCTCTGAGCTACAAAAGCAATCATATAACTAGACAACTTCAGTTTGAAGATCCTATATATATATATATATATATATGTATGTATATAGAATAAGATAAAGAAACCTTAGTTCGTTCCGAACGTGTGGCTACAAACGCATTCTCTCCCGCACCAATGCAAAACTCTACATGTCCCAAGAAGATGAAAAATGAAAACTGATGAACTAATAAGGTACCTAGACATGAATTTCACGCACATTTTTACAGTGGAAAAAACAACTATTCATCATATAGTGAAAACCAGACTTACATTGGAGAGGCGAACATGAGGATAGAAATCACATTCCCTGCGGCAAAATTGGACAGCATTTAGTTAAAAGTAATGATCATATAAAATTAAATTGATGATTTGTATGTCACCGACCAAAAGGTGTATATTTTGAAGGAAAGTACTTTTACTCATAAATTGTACCGAGATATATTACAGCAATTACCAATAATTCCAAGGATGAAGCTTAAGCTTGAGCTAGCCATGGAGCAGCCAGCCAGCTAGGGTGGAAAATATAATATAAACCAAGGAATATATGTATTTACAGAGAGAGAGAGAGCCGAGTCTCTTTAAGTTATAGGAAAATGCATATATGCAAGGACTGAGGAGGCGAGCGAAATTAAATTTGATAAGTGGGGATAGGTGTGGTACTGGTATGCTATGTGGTGGCAGCTTAAAGAAAAGTTGGCAGCTAGGCTTTTAAATGGTTTTGTCCTTATCTGACCTATCTTCATCAGAAGGTTGCCACGTCCAGATTTTTGATGTTGTCATCCCACTAATTTCATTTACAATCACAGATTTTTCACGGTAGACGTGCTGTCATTGTTAGATTCTTCCTGCAGGCCGCGGGCTGCAGCCCTACTGCCCTTGGAAAATTCTTTTCCAAATCAATTTTAACTTGAACTGGGTAACTGCAATGGCTAATATATAAATGAGCTTGATACAAGTATAGTCCAACATGCTTCACTATCTTTGAGATAGCCGCCAGCCAAAACTCATGGAGTCACGGATGGTGAATTAAAATAATTCTTTTGCTTTAAATAATATATTTTTTATTGTATACAATTTTAATATTTTTCCTTGTACACATGACCTCAATTTTTAAACATTGGCAAAAGAATTTCAACTGATCTTTTCTTGTTGAAAATTTCAATTGAACTGGACGTCTGTTTCTGTTGGACCACTTGATGTGATACCACAATCATATCTTAGGTTCAAATAGTTTTAAGGGGCAAAAGAGGGTAAATGTCGGTAGGATTTTATGGGATTTCCATTTTGATAACAATAAAAGATTTCTTTTCCAAAACGCCCTTGTTGGGAGGAAGTGCCTGTCGAAACTCTTCCTAAAGCTGTAAAGTGGAATAAAAACGTAAAGAATCGAAACTCTCTAAATTAATTTGCCGAATAATCATTGTTGTCGTTTCCTCAGTCGGAACTTCAATCTTAGCAATTTATGCCGCGTATATTGAATGGATTCATTGAACTGCTTTAGCAATTGCCTTTCGGGTTGTGTATCGCTATAATATTGTTTTTAATAATATAGTTATATATCGGTATATTATAATATTAATTTATTGTATTTATTAATTACTAATAATTACATAATTATTTTTTAATTATCGAGTGATTAATTAATTTAATAACATTATTTTTACTTGTAGGAGCTCAGAATTCAAATTTTAATGAATTTTTCATATACATGTGTATAAATTTAAAAAAAATTATTAACTTATTTGCCACCATAAAAATAAATAAAAACCTATATTATTTATGAAATTCGAGCTCAAAAATGGGGCTAATTGCAATTTACCCCTCTATGGTATGCTAAATAGCCATAATGCCCCCCGGTCAAAAAAAAATATACAAAAGAGTTCCTTATGTTATTAAATTTATGCTCGCCTCCTGTTTCTTCTTGTTTGATGCCAATTGAATATTAAAAAGATAAAATTGTCCTTGAATAAAACTAAAATTTAAATAACTTTTATTTTTCTCTTATCTATTATTTTTGTCATTTTTCTTTCTAATTTTTTTTCCAAATTAAATAATATTTAATATTTATATAAAAATTTATATAAAAAATATACATACATATTTTTAGTCATATATAATATATAAATTTATCTATAAATATATGCAAATGTATTTTTATTTACACATATATATATATATATATATATATTTTCTTTTTTCTATTTCAAATTAAATAATACTTAGTGTTTACAGAAGTCTATATAATATATCTTTTATTTTTACTTATGTAATATATACATATATACATTTATTTATAATTATATAAGTATATATTATTTATTTATACATATATATAAACTTTATTTAGTTCACTTCAAATTAAACAGTATTAAATATTCATAAAAATCTGTAACATATTTATATATATTTATATGTATTATATAATATATATATTTGATATGGGACCAACCCACTAGGACCCTGTATGCCCAACCCACTAGGACCCTGTATGCCCAATAAGCTTATTGGACCCAGATAGAATCAAGCTAAAGTTCGACCATGAGGTCGAAAGATGGTTTTTAGTCAACCATTTTTCAAGATTGGTTGACCTAATAGGTTGATATTCTCAATCGTAACCACTATATTAGCAAAACCAACCATTCAACGGCTATTTGTGGTGAACTTTTCTGTCCCTTCCACCGCATTAAATACGCCTCAACCATCTCTGTATCCGTATTTATTATTATGATAGCATGTCACCTCCAACATTAATGCTATCACCCCAGCATTAATGGCGGTATAGTCTCTTCTTTTGATCAGCAATATAGCCTAAACAGTACTAGACTGGTCAACAATTGCAAGGTATGGGCTCAGGTCAAAATGACCCAAACTGCCCCTATTTGTGGAAGCTACGCATGAAGCCTCCTAAGGCTAAATTCGTCCTTCTACAAGCAAGCATACACTATAAATGCATAATGCCTCCTAGTTAAATGGTAAGAAAAAGCTATTATATAACTGTTACTCTGTTCAATTTTGTTCAAGGTCGAGTAACTAACTTAATCATTGGAGGGTCTTAACCGAGGCCTCTCTCGACTAGCCTAACATTTGTTCCTTAGTTGCAAGTTCCACCACACATCTCTTCACAAACTATTTCTCATGTCGAGATAACCAATGTAACAAAAAATATCCTCAACATTTTGGCAACGTCTATAGGAAAGGGAATTCTCAATCAAAAATGGTAGAAATTAGGCGGGCAACCCCTGAAAGACAAAATTACCAACACTTACCCCCCTCCCCATTGTTGCTACTGCAAGAGCAACCTATACTAGAGACTGGCAAACTTAGCTCTCAACCAGAGCAAGTGATCACTCTAATCATTCCACAACTCATGTAGATGATCGGCGATAAGATTTCTACCTAAATTTCAACTTAATTATCTATTGCTTTGCAAAAGCATAATAACCAGCCAACGCCAATAGCAAGCACTACCCCTTATCGCTCGCGACCAAAGGAGTAGCTTCTGGTAGAAGGCCAAATCAAGAACGAGACACTTTTCCCCCCTTATAAGCATGAGTTGAGCCTAGGTCATTTCCCTCATAGTGAGCCTCATCATTTCCCTCATGAAGAAATGGCCAAGTCAGTAGATCAATGGATTCAACCCAATCGAGCCCAATAGCCCAAGTAGGTTAATTCTCGTGACCTAATCCTAGTTAAGAGATGTTCAAGGCTGACAAAGAACAATGGGAAGAAGTTTCACACTAGGTCCAGCAACTTAACAAAAGATTGGAGGAGATTTCAAAAAGAAATTGGGACTGAATTCAAGTTGATATGGCTCCCCAAATTTGATGTGAAAGAGAGTCTCCTTTTATTCAAGAAATTAATGAGAAATGCATAACACTTGACGCGAAAGTCCCTACTAGTTTGCCCTAATATAATAGATTATCGAACCTAAATAAGCATCTCTTACAGTTTGAGCATATGATGTAACTACATAGCCATAGTGATCATGTACATGCAAAGATTTTGGTAGCTACTCTATAGGGGATAACATTGGAATGGTTTGTTAAATGATAGCCAGCATCCATATACTTTTATAACCAGTTTTGTAATAAATTTTTACATCAGTTTGCTAACAAGAGGAAAGTGGAGTTACCTGATACTCAACCACACACAATTAAATAGAATGAAAGTGAATCTTTGAAGGATTTTTTCTTCAGATTCAATACTAAGGTCTTGAAAATTGGCAACCCCCACATTGAGTTCTTGATTGATATATTATTTTTAGGGTTGAGGTATAAGGAGTGTGCTAATACCTTAGTTAGAGAGCGTTTGCGTATGATAGAAGAACTCCTGGACTTGGCAGAAAGATATATGACTCAAGAGGAGATTAATAACGTGAAGTTTGGAGGATGACAGTTCAACAAAAGAAAGAGAAAGAAAAAAAATGATCAACACCAGAATGCGGGTTATTGATCTCCTATAAAGCATTTTTGTGATTATGTACCCTTAAACAATCCTTGGAAGGAGGTCTTGTGAGCAATCCAACATGATAACCTCTTGAAAAGACCTAGAAAAATCACGAAAATAAAAGCCATAAAAAATTTAAAGAAGTATTGCCATTTCCATCAACTAAAAAGGCATGACATGATAGACTATTTTAACCTTCAAGATGAGATCAAGTGCCTCATCAGACAGCATCACCACAAGAAGAATATGGATCAAAACACCCTAACAAGCCATGGCTCAATCCAACCAAACTCTCTATAGAGAACGGTCAACAAGCCTAAGGCACGAGGATAAGGGAAAATAAAAAATGAAAGACGATCGCCCTCCTTGAAAAGTGTGATCAACACGATTGCAAGAGAACCATTGGGAGAAGATTTGAGGTCAGCAAAAAAGTAAGTGCTAAGGTGTCTCAAGTCCAACAAATGGACAAAGTCTAAGCTAATCTATCATCTTTCAACTAACACTAAGCCCATTTCTTTCTCATATTTTGACCTGAAGCATCTAGGGGCCAAGGCGCATGCAGCAGCCTAGATTGTCCTCTACTGGTTGCCATGGAAATTGTAAACTATGAGGTCCAAAAGGTGTTGGTCGACAATGGCAGCTCAATAAATATCTTCTTCTTATCCATGCTTGATAAGATGCAATTAGGTAAATTAAAGTTTGACCCTATTAGAACGCCTTTGGTCGAATTTGGAGGATCAAAAATTATTCCTATGGGTTTCATTAATTTAACTACCTTATTTGGGGAAGTCCTCAAAAGACGCATCTTAATGATCAACTTCCACATAGTGGATACACTTTTTGCTTATAATGCCATCATTAGCAAATCAATTTTAAATGATTTTCAAGCAATTGTGTCCATGTATCATATGAAGGTTAAATTTCCCACGCTAGCTAGAACTGGCGAAATGTTGGGCAATATAAAAAAAATGTGGCAATGTTACACCATTTTTATTGAATCCAGCACCCAGAAAGTCTGACTTCAGTTGAAACCCTCAAGAACATCCCTGTAATGAAACCTAAAGATAGTTAGGTCAATAAAAAGAGAAAGATCAGAGATACTCTAGTTGAACCGGCTAAAGAGTTAAAGCCGTGGAGCTAAAGCCAAGGAACCCTAATAAGATGACCCGTATAGGAATGAGTTTGGGAAGCAATATAGAGCGCATGCTCATCGACTTTCTTAGAAGAAATATTTATGTTTTTGCATGGAAAATAACTAACCTACAAGGCATTAACCCTGAAATCATTGTGCACTGCCTTAATATTAATCTCTTATTCAAACTAGTTTGGCAAAAGATGAAAACTTTCAATGCAGAAAATACCCTGATCATACAATAGAAGGTCAACAAACTTTTAGAAGCGGGCTACATAGTTGAGATTCAATACCCTTGTTAGCTATGTAATGTAGTTTTGGTCCTTAAACAAAAAGAGAAATAAAGGATGTGCAATGATTTCAATTATCTTAATAAAGCATGCCCTAAAGACCTATATCCTCTATCTCGTATAATCTTGTTAGTTGACTCCACTACTTGTTGTGATCTCTTGAGCATGATGGATGCCATCCAAGGGTATTATCAAATCTTTATGGCCTCAAAGGACCAAGACAAAACTTCTTTCATTATGCCAAATACTATGTATTGCTTTTTAATTATATTGTGTGGGTTAAAAAATACTGGTGTGACTTACCAGAGATTGGTTAATTTCATATTTAAAGATGAGATGGGTCAGATTATAGAAGTCTATGTAGACAACATGATCGTTAAAATAGAGAAGAGAAAACCATTTAGTCAACTTAGCCCATACCTTTTTCATTCTTCGAGCTTTTGATATGAAACTTAACCTAAGCAAATGCACTTTTGGGGTCAAAAGGGGAAAATTTCTTGGGTATATGGTTTGCTAATGGGCCATCAAAACTAATCTGTAGAAAATTCAAGCTATACAAGATATCATGTTGCCCAGGATGGTTAAGGATGTTCAGAAACTGGTTGAGCAAATTATCACCCTTGGACAATTTATTGCATGTTTGGCGAATAAAAGTATGACGTTCTTCCAGGTCTTCAGAAATGTGAAGAAGTTTCAATGGATAGACGAATGTGATCGAGCTTTGGTTGAGCTCAAGAAATATCTCACTTGACCCCTTTTGTTAGCCAAACCCATGGTTGGAGAAGTATTATACCTGTATTTGGCCATGTTAATGGTTGCGGTAAGCTTGATGTTAGTAACAGACCCACATGGAATAAGCAAGCTAGTATGTTACAGCAGTAAAGTTTTACATGGTCCAGAACATAACTACTTGAAGATTGAGAAGTTCACATTGGTGCTCATCACAATAGCTCAAAAATTGAGACCCTACCACACTATCACTATTTTAACAAACCAACCCTTGAAGCAAGTACTCTCTAAACCAGATATATTAGGGAGGTTGATCAAGTAGGCCATCATGCTAGGAAAATTCAACTTAGATTCCAACCCAAGTTGCTATAAAGGGCCAAGTACTGGTAGATTTTGTGGCTAAACGGGTCGACCTACCACCACCTTAAGAGCAATCACCATTGCTATGGTCCTTGCATGTTGATGAATTGGCTGCAGGTTTAAAAAGTGGGGCATGGGTATTATTGTGATCTTCCCAAGCAAAAAGATATCATTTTGCCATCAAGCTAAATTATCCTATTACTAACAACAAATGAAGTATGAAGCTCTCATCGCTGGAATGAAGATAGCCCTAAATAGAGGAGTGAAACACTTAGCTGCTATCACTAATTCTCAACTCATCACCGAGCAATTTGAGGGCTACTTTGAGGTAACGAACATGACCATGAGCACCTATCTCAATGAAGCCAAGAGGTTGGGATAGCAGTTTGAAAAATTCACACTCAGTTAAGTGCCCAGGCTGGAAAACAAAAAGGTAGATGCACTTTCAAAGTTTGCCAGCTCATTAAAGGGTACTTAGGACAAGACTATCACTTTTTTGGTTTCAAGTAGGCCAACCATCACTAACCAGTGAAATACCATTTTCATGGTAGACACTCCCAACAAAACCTGAATTGACGAGATCAAAGCTTACCTTAAAAAATGATAGAGTGCCATCAGAAAAGGTGGAAGCTTAAAGGTTGAGGCCTTGGGCATTGAAATTTGCTTTAGATGAATTTAAGAAGTTATACAAAATGTCAACCACAGGATCTCCTCTGAGGTGTCTAGTACCCGACCAAGCCTATGAAGTAATACAGGGGATCCATGCAGGCATTTGCAAAAATCATTTGAGAGGTCGATCTTTAGCCCATAAAATTATCAGGAGTAAGTATTTTTGACCAACTTTGAAATAATGATGCCATCGAGTTAGCTAGGAAATGCCGATCTTGTTAGGTCCATGCTAATATTCCCCACCAATTTGCTACCATCCTTAATCCAATACAAATTATGTGGTTGTTCAACTAATGGGGGGTTGATATAGTAGGCTCTTTCCCGAAAGCCATGGGATAAAAAAAATACATGATCCTAGCAGTTGAGTATTTCACTAAGTGGGTCAAAGTAGAAGCTGTACCTAAGATAACGGATGCCACGATAAGGAGTTTTTTGTAAAAGAATATTGTTTATCATTTTCGTTTACTAAAAGTCCTTATATCTGATAATAGTACCCCAATTCTAGAGTAAACAGACTAAAGAATGGTGCGAAAGCCTGGGGATTGAACAACATTTCACTTCGGTCAAAAATTCGCAAGCCAATGGTTAAACGGAGGCCACCAATAGAACTTTACTTGATCTTATTAAGATTAGGTTGGAAGGTTGTAATGCTAGCTTAGCTGATGACCTACCAAGGGTCCTCTGGGCATATTACACCACTTCGAGAATGGCTATTGGACAAAGCCGTTATAGTTTGGTATATGGTTTAGAGACTACAATCCCTACAAAATTGATTCAACATACTCCCTGAATTATGCATTATAATTTGACCTCAAATAAACTTGAAAGGGAGTCCGACCTAGAGTTAATCGACGAGCTTAGATAACAAGCTTTTACTAAGACACAAAGGTACAGATCCATTATGGCGAAGCATTATGACAAGGACTAAAGTCTAGATTCTTTAAATTGGGTGACCTCATTCTCAAGAAAGTTGAAGTCTCTTGAAATGTTGCAAACTCAACTTGAAATGGGAAGGTCTTTACTCAGTGGTAAAGATGGCAAAGCACAATTCAAATCAATTAGTAGATCTATCAGGAAATTAATGCTATCAACCTAAAGAAAATCTATATGTAAACCTCATTTTACAAAAAACACATTGTATTGAAAAATGTTATTATACAACCTAGTAGTTGCTTAATTCAAAGCTACTTAATTCAATTGCCAATAAATGACTAAGTCAACCTCATAGTCATGCTATTTCAATTACAATCATGTCGACCTCATAGTTGTATGATTTTGCATTGATTGTATTGATCTTTATATAATAACTATGTCAACCCTACAATCATGCGATCTTGATTGGCTAGTTTAAAATTATCAGTTTGATTAAGCTAGCAAATCGTTAATTTCTAAAACCAAGCAATGCATTATTTTCCAAACATGCTGAGATTCCAAGCAATTTACAAAAAAAAAAAAGATTACAAGTCAACTAAAACGCTTCATTAAGCAACAATTTGTTTACAAGTCCTTCAAAAAAAAAAAAAAAACAACAACAACAACAATAAAGCAAAAGAATTGGAGGTATTTAGCTTGACCCTGCAGCTTATCCCTATCAAGCAGCAGCTTCTACAGCAACTTCATTATAGCCTTCAAACATTGATTAGTTGAGTCCATATGAGTGCTCAAAGAAGGTACCTCGACCTCTTATTCCGAGGCCTTTTCGTGACTTGGCCTCATATGCTAGGATGGCTCTGAATTCTCAGTTAGGAACATTCACCCTTACTCTAGAAAGAAGCTCCTTACATCAACCCCATTATTTTTTATTTCCAGAGAAAACTCCTTGTCAAATCCAAACTCCTTGTCAACTGATACAATGCAACCCGGGGAAGATGAGGAAGAACAATATCACCACATTCAACATAAGCTCCCTCATCGAGTGCTTGAAGATGTTCATCTTTATTTACATAAGTCACGCATTGTCTTCAAGATTGAATTCATACCCCATATGCTCAAGTTGCTTTATGACTCAATCAAAAGCTTCCTAAGCATCTTTCTTGTTGAATGTCACACTCACTTCAATAAATGCCGATGTTAGCATAAATTATTGGATGACCTCCTTCCAAATCTTGGGCAACACCTTGAAAAATTCCAATTGAGAATATCTCTTTATGCTATCGTAACCCTATGTGCTACATGATTTAGTGGCCTCTTGGATGGAACTCGTGGCCCTTTTCAATTAGCACTTGACCTTGTTCTTCCTTTCTACAACCACAAGCAATTCGACGTTCTTTACTTCCAACTACTTCACTAATTTGACAACCCTAGATTCCAAGGTGTTGACCTTAACTTTTAGCATTTTGCTTTGCTCCTTCTCCAAAGTTTGGCATTTCTCCAAAAATCGCTGCCGCTACGTCTCACACAGTTCATACCGACAGTAGAGGTTATAACCCTATTACTCGACCTAAAAAAATGTCAATCCCAGTTAGTGGCTTTCCAAGATATATCATCTACTAAAAATTTAACCTTAAAAAATACCAATTAGCGTGGTACACAAAAGCCTTTAACATATCAACTTGCTCGTAATTGAACATTTCCACCTAATCATGCTGAAACAACCTTATTGTTAGCATAGCCAATGGTATCAGTGAGATAGCTCATACCCATTATCACTATGTCATTAGGCACTCCCACCCAAATCATGACTTAGGGAAAGATGGAAAATTGCAAAATTGGTTGGGCAAAAGTATCCTATTGGCCACATTTTCATTCTTAACCACCTTAGCTTTCCCCTTTTCAACCACAATTTGATTGGGGACACTCTTTGCTATGACCTCCATTGCTCTTTTCTTCGTGAGAGGAGAACTACCCATAGCACCTATGCTTAATGCAGCCATAGCGCTGCTGCCGCCTCCGAGCTTGCTTGACCATTTAAGCAGCGATTGTACATTGAGCTATGGCAGCTTTTTTATGCTATTGAGCTTCTTGCAATTTGCACATAGCAATTTGTCTTACATGATTCATGATTGCTAGACCTAAAATGTCATCAAAAAATCAATCATCAATCATAACCAAATTCATCAATCAGAATAAAAAAAACACAATAATCAAATCATAAAGATTAGTTTCTACTTAAGTGTGCACTAGTGTGTAATCTCAAAATAGCAGTCAACAACCCTGCCAGAACTAAATTCCTCTCTCTTATGAACACCATGGCGTTCATGTCCCCAACTTCAAGTAGATCTCAAACAAACACATTGCTCCAAGAAGGATTCTTGGTGGTATCTAATTTGATCCTACCTCTCATCCACCCCTTCGAAATGTTAACCCTACCTTAATGAGAGGTCGAACATAGAAATATTGTTTTTTCCACTTTTGACCATGTGAAGAGAAGAGAGTCCTAAATACTTTTCTATGAGGATGAGATATCAGATAATAAAACCTAAACTCCCCAACTAAGCCTAACTTCTGCGACATAGGTAAATGAAAGAGATGATTAAAATTTGCCCAAGATAAGGCTTTCTTAAGAATTTGGATCAAAACGACAAAACTATACATAAGCGCAAAATAATTCAAAAGTAATCGGGTTATATTGACCTACAGACCTCTCAATAGGTCGACTATAGGGTCTGCCAGTGGAAACCTAAGGCCACACTTAAGGGCATCCTCAAAAATGGTCATGCAACCATCCTGGTAGGGTATTTATTCTATCAGAAGCCTTAGGTTTTATCAGTTCAAACACATCTAGGACATAATATTTCCCCCTTATCGACCTCAAATCATCCCACAATATTGTTGACACGATGTCACTATAATGTGTTGTCATGAATAATTGACCCCTCGACCTAGGGACCTCCTATGTTATCATTTCCTTCGCTTCCCTACCGTACCCTAATGGTCCAACTTAATATTCGCTCAACCCAATCTCAGTATTCAAGGTCTGAATCATGTGGCTTATGAATTAGAGCTAGAACTTGACATTATAAACTAACACTTCACAAACTAAGAATATAGCGAAGAGACTTACAAAAACTCTACACAGATGTTAAAGGATCAATAAATCTTAAAGCTCAATTGGAGTTCTTTACTTCCCAACCTCAAAACTATTGCAGTAAAAGTTAAAATGAGCAGTGAAAATCCACTACTTATAGATTCCTGGAAAGCCCAACTGGCTAAGGTAATCGATAATCGCCTAATTAATGCATAACTGTCAGTTACCCTTGCATAATTTCTTATAATTGTCAATAACAGCTCTTGCCAGTCCCTCTCATTGAGTTTCAAAATTCACTTTCCCACTACTTCAAACTCTAACCTCATCAAGGTCGAACTTTAGAATGGGGGGACTCATGATATAAGACTAGCTTATTAGGGCCCCTTAGGCCTAATAAGCATACTAGGCCTAAATAGAATTAAGCTCAAGTTCAACCATGAGGTCAAAGGATAGTTTTCTAGTCAACTACTTTTTAACTTTGGTCAACTCAGTAGGTTCATATTCTTGACTGTATCAGCAAAATTGATCGTTCAATAGCTATTTGTCGTGAACTTTACTGCCTTTTCCATCGCATTAAATACGCCTCGACTATCTCTCGATCTGCATTTATTGTTATGATAGCATATCATCTCCATTATTAATGCTGTCACCTCAGTATTAATGGCGGCATGGTCTCCTCTTCTGTTCAGCAAAATAGCCTAAATAGTACTAGACTAGTGAACACTTGCAAATTATGGGCTCAGGTTGAAATGACCTAAATTGCCCCTATTTGTGGAAGCTATGCATGAAGCCTTCTAAGGCTAAATTCGTCCTTTGACTAGCAAGCAGGCATTATAAATACATAATGCCTCCCAATAAAATGGTAAGAAAAAGCTCTCAGATAACTGTTATTTTACTTAATTCTATTTAAGGTCAAGTAATGACTTAATTATCGGAGGGTTTTAGCTGAGAACCCTCTCGAATAGCATAACGTTGTTCCTTAGTTGCAAGTTCCACCCCATACCTCTTCACAAACTATATCTCAAGTCAAGATACTCAATGTGACAAAAAATATCCTCAACAATATTATTTATACATATAATACATATAAATTTTCTTTTACTCATTTCAAATTAAATAATATTTACTATTTATAAATATATACATTTTCCTTATATACATATGTTATCTATAACATATATATAGATACATATATATAATTATTTATAACATATATATACACATACAATATAAACCACCCACTCCCACACCATCTCCCCAAACGACTACCATGCCATGTATAGTGACCAAATCTAATTAGATTCGGCCAAATCTAGCCCCTAGCCACCATGGTCAATGTCCAATGTGGCCATGACAGCTGTGTTGATGGCAGTCATCATTTATTTATTCATTTGTTTTATTTTATTTTTTGACAACAACAGCGACATAATGGCTGCAGGCTATCGGAACTGACCATATGACTGCCATCTATATAGTATTGGGTGTGATAGGTGTGGGCCAAGGGATGGGCAAAGTGTATACTCCTTTTTTATTTTATAGATATAATATATTTTATATACATTATACATATAAATATGATAATAGATCATTTTAATATAATTTTAAAATATATTTTTTGAAGAATAGAGTAAGATATAATCTAGACCGTTGATATCTTAAAAAAATATCTAACGGATGATAAATTAGAGCATAATCATCTTTTTATATACAAAAATAAAAGTCCATATGTACATACCTATGCGTTCAATACACCAACATTTTAAGGAGGTTCTTTGCATGATTTTTCAAAATTTAGGGATGTTTTTTGTATTTTTTGTATTTTTTTTTTTTTTGGCAAGAAGATACTTTGCTCATTTGATGATCACATGGGGTTATCTAAAAAATCTCCTAAAAAATGTGATAATTTTCTGTGCTTATGTAATATATTGCTTTCCAATGTCTTAAAAGTAAAATTGAATGTGAACCTCATTGCTAAGGTCTTATAAAAAAATTGCATACAAAAATTCAATTTTGAATTATCTTTGACTCTCATTTTTGACATATGGCTTTCATGGTAAGCAAGAGCTGAATAACCCAACTGATCATCATGAGATGCACTGGATGTTTGTGGTTCCATGTAATTCAAATCTAGCTTTGTTGGTTTCATAAGCCTTAATGGAATTTTTTTTAGAGTCAGGTACCCTTGCAGTGGATGGCATGTTTCTGTTGGATTGAAGTATTAGAAAAACTAACTTAACCTATACACAAAAATAATAAGAAAAAAAAATAAAACAAAAAAAATTATGAAGAAGGAATGAAAAAACTAGATTTAAGATGTGCTTTAAATCTATGGTCACTTTTGAGTGGAATTTATCGCTCTTTCAATGCAAATCATATTGAATCTATTCCCACTACTGAAGAAAAAAGAAAGAAAGAAAAGGTTAGTAATAAAATAATAAGTGATAATGCAAAAGTTATCATTAATTACATATATTATGTGACAAATAATTTTTGTATTGTCACTCTAAATTAAGTAATGATAAGAATAATGTTCAATTTGTTACCATTAATAATGAATGACACACTTGTAGTGACAACTGAGTGCAATGAAAATTTTATTAAAAATTACGATGACAAACTATATATGAAGAAGTTTTTGAGCCAATTGAAATGTGATACAAGTAACATAATATACTAATTATCCATTTAATTTTTTTTTTGTAGTCCATTAATATAGCACTTGCCCAATAGGTCCCTACTTCGAATTGGGGTGCTACTCATATCAATTCAATAGTATCATATCATGACTAAACTGCACTTGAGCGCAAAACTACTTCAACAAAATGAGCTACTTATGTTACATTTCTTCTGATACATAATATTTACAACCCAACATCCCGAAGCACAGTTTAGCAAGTACTAGCTTTTACCTAACAAATACGAAAGCCCTATACAACAAATGGATACACAATCCATAAAACTCACAAGTACACAAAACATTTTTATATGATGATGCGGTTCAAGTTTACATATTCAAATTTCACATAACAAGTCTAGTAGTCTTGAACATCTAGCAACTATTTACAAATAATTTACACCAAAATATGAGCATATGCAAACCTTTTATCACCTTTCATACCCTATCTATGAAAAAGAATCAAGAATATAGGAGAGGTGTAAGTCCTAATGACTTAGTGAGGTGAAATAACAATTAGTTCACATATAAATATATCAAATAAAAAGAATATAACTAAGGTGTTTTGAAAGAAATTGATGAAGAGGGTTACTCATAAAAATGTATGCATGAAGTCAATTTTTTGATATCATGAACTAATACAAAGAGATCCAAATAATCAAAATTCAAACTGAATCAATTATAAGTGATAAACGGTTAGTAAGAATTACAGTTATACAAACATGGTGGAGCTATTGGTCGGTCCACAACCCCATGACTCCTACATATTTCACTGTGAAACAAATCCCTTATCCCTCCAAAATTTGAATGATCAACTTAGATGGTCGGTCGGTACAGCATGGCTGGTCACATGCCAATCCCATGCTTGTAGACAACTACCTCTAACTACATGTTGGCTTTTATCACAGTAGGTAGTAGTTGGGAGACCAGTCACTATTGGTACATTTTTTTCAGTCATCTTTCTAGTCCTAGTCCTAAGCCTAGATTCTCCTAAGGGCATCAATAAACAATTAATTTTCCAATAGCATATTCAAAACATAGATAACGGTACCACAATCAAATAACAGTTGAATACAACGAGTTTAAAGTAAGGGATTTAGGAAAATAATAGAATGATCAGTCGGTAAGACCATCTCAATAATAGATCAAAATAATGAAATAAGAAATAACGAAACGATTGGTTGGTATGGCCATTTCAATAATAGTTCAAAATAACAAATTAAGTAAACAATGAGACAATCGGTTGGCAAGACCATATCAATGGCATTTTAAAAGATTATTAAATCATTCACGGAACTAACTAGAAAGGCTGGGGAATAAAAGGGACAAAAATTTATCAAAAGTTAGCAAAAGGCCCAAACATCGAGATGGTTGCAACACAAGTGTTGCAAGAGGGAAATGGTTTAAGATCCATAAAATTGGCTATAGGGTAGCTATTCTAATAGGTGTAAACAATAATTGCAAACAATGATGGCAAATAGTTAAAACATGTGTGGATGAGTCAAAATTCAAGATTAGCAAATATAACTCTTTTCCTCGCAATAATATGAACTATAATCTTACCTTAGGTCTCAATGACGACGCCATTGGTTCTCTATTGCTCCAAGAGATCTAGATCCTCGCCACCTATTATAGTAAATGCATATAAACATTAATACGATTATATAGTATTTCTCTATTAGTAATTAGAACTACTTACCTATTTAACAATATTAATCCCTTATTTCATGTAGAACATTTTACTTATCTAATTTTCCATCTAATTTACGTACGGGCGTACTATGCTATAATAATCTAATATCCTAACTAATTTAAGGTGTTTTACCAAGTTTGTCATGCTTTTGGTTTCGTTAAGCAATTAAGATTTTTATTTTATCATCAATTCAAAATTTGATTTCTAAACAGGTTACGACAGTTGAGTAGCATTTTAGGTAGTTTAATTATTTCGAGTGAAAATGTCGTATTTTGCTAATAATATCTAATTTCAATGTTTTGAACCCATATTTTCTAAATTTAGATTGTCTTATGAATTTTACATATTTCCTATTAATATGCAGCCATTATATACATTATGTGATTTATGTTTTTTAGATGTACTAATCAACACAATTAAGGATAATTAGACTTTTATTAATGGTCCAGATTCACTCATCACTTAAAGATAAATTTTATACTCAATCATACAACTTACAATCTCATATTTTGGTCCAACTAATGGATATTTTAGTCAACTCCAGCTATTAATTTTTGAGAATTAATTTAATCGATTAATTGATATTTTACCAAATTAACCACATTCGATGTCAAATCACTGTGTGAAAGTAGTCCACGTGCACTCGGATCGACACCCCAAAGAGACTGATCGTCAATTGTTGAAGCACCATTAGAATCTGGAGTTGACTATACTCTAGGTTTGTCTCCATGCAAGGAACAGAACCCCTCAATCAATTTATGGATCAAACATCAAAAGGCTGGTCAATTTCATAAAAAATCTTCAATCCTGCCGTTGGCCACCATCACTTCGTTTTCCAAATTCCTCCTCTGCTGGTGACCAAAACCTAAATTGAGGCTACCAAGACCTTTTATTTGTTAAGCCCATTAGTTTACACTCTTCAACAATGAGCTTCAGCTGCTAAAACCACCACAACTGCCACTATCCACTACCATCCGCTTTAGTCTTCAAGCAGGTGGTTTGGGGTGATTTTGGTGTTGGTGGGTTTATCTCAATAAGGGAAGAGAGTGGTCGGGTTATTCCTTTTGTTTGTTGGCACCAATGGAAGGTGGTTACTAGAGGTTGTGATAGGAATGCATGTGAGAGTGGATAAAAATGAGGGCTTCATGTTTTATATTTTTTCAGCTTTCTTAAATTGCAGACTTCTCACTAAAACTTCCTCTCAAATTCCAATTCGGTCCCTCAACCTTTTCAATGCCTTGCATTGTCCTCCCCCCAATCTTCTAATTGCCCCCTCAACTTTTCTCATTCAGGTATTGACCCCACTAACCTTTTAAATTTTCGCAATTAGATCCTATTTAATTAATTTCTAGTTCCTTAACTTCCTAACAGTCAATTAACATCCTAAGAACTATTAAAATGCAATATTTTTAAATCCTCTATTGATTTTTATGATTATTTCTACTATATTCTAATATGTCCTATTGTTATTATTATTTTCTATTACTTATTTTATGTATAACCAAATGCAATCAAGTGTTAACATGAGGTGTTATAGCTAATCAAATCTAACCTTATACCCTAAAAATCTCACGCTAAATGAATTGCAATATGTGGTATATTTAAGTACATGGATCAATCAAATCAAAGAAACATTTGATATTATCTCCTAGATAATGTAAGTATTTGTTGAGTCCCAATTTAACTGATAAATGTAGAAATACAGAAAAAAAAAAAAATCAAATACAAAACAATAAATCACACAATACTCAATATGATCCCAGTTTAATTAATAGCCTCCATTCACATACAAAGAGAAAAAGAATATATTAATCAAATCTGAGGAGTGCATAGATCTTTCTATTCTAAATCTCAATCTCATAATACTCACCTCCTTCGTTTCATTTAATCACCCAAGATCTTCATTTAAATTACAAAATATTTCCTACACTGAAAAATTGATCCCAGGCGAAATGCCCCTGGTATAATACCTTGGATCCAAGCTAAACTAAAAAGCTGATTGAAGGGTTAAAAATCCCACTTCAAAACACCACAGGGCCTAAAATATGGCATCATGACACCCAAACAAAGAAAGTGCCGCACCTCCTTTTTCTTTTTCTTTCTTTAGAATTCAAGGCATCCTTTCACAATTCTCTGTCTTGTTTTATACTTTCGAATCCACTTCGTCATCTCATAAAGGAATATTCATTTAAAACTGCAAACTCTAGTTAGATCCAAACAATGTTCAAACTTAAACGCGGGAACAAAATTTGTCAACATATATATACATATATATATATATAAATATTTATTGCATTATCCTGTGATCCAACCTTCTCAATTGTAAAAAGATCTTGAGACATAACATCTCAAACAAAATAATACTTGACATCAAAGTACTTTGTCATCTCGTAGTATATCTGATTCTTGAATAAGAGTATGTCATGCCAACTATCACAAGATAATGTAGTCATCTTAAACTCCATGCCTGTATCAGCGGTCATCCCCTTCGCACCTTCAACTAAAGTCATGTGCTCTACTATACTAGTAGACAATGCAACTAAAACTTGCAATATTGCTTTCCAGCTCATAGCACAACCAGATAAATAAAATACATAACTTGTCATTGATTTTGTCCCATTCAAATCTCTAGGACAGTCGCATCCACATGATCAACTAGTCTAACATTAAAGTTAAGTTGGCTTATACTTCAAACATCTCTGTGCAAAACCTTTCAAATGTCTCATAATCCATTTCACAATCTACTAACGCATCTTTACTAGCTTATGCATGTACTTGCTACTATTTTATTGAAATAATTTGTGTTGTTCAATAGGCATCCCATCTTTTATCATAAACGCATATAGGCATTACTTCAAATACAAATGACTTCTGAGGGACTTCATATAGGTATAAATTTCCAAGTTTCAACCACAGATCTCCTAATGTTTTCTTCCTAGCAATCTCTTTCAAAACATTGTCTGCTAATGAAAGAATCAACGAACTGAATGCCTCTTCTAGAAATTCATCCTTATATTCTTGATTGCATTATTGATACCTTAATGTAATAGTTTATATTTCATTCAAGCTGATAAATAAAAAAAAAAATTGTTGCCACTCAAGCGAGACTTCGTCATTAATTGTTTTGACATTCGAGTTGTCAGTATTTATATATATATGTGTTACGTTTATTTATGATACCACAAACCTATAGGTGTTTTCTCCCTAAGAACCACTTTCCAGACATTGTCTGCTAATGAAAGAACCAACAAACTAAATGCCTTTTCTAGAAATTCATTCTTATAGATTATTGATTGTATTAATGAGATAGCAATTGATACCTTAATGTAATAGTTTATGTTTCATTAAAATTAATAAATAAAAAAATTGTTGCCGCTCAAGCTAAACTTCGGGCAATTAATTGTTTTGACATTCAAGTTGTCAGTATATATATATATATATATGTTGTGTTTATTTATGATATCAATTTAGAATTAATTTGCCTGAAATTAACCACCAAAAGCTAGCTTTTGGAGATAAAATAACACTTTTTTATTAATCAGTTTCAAGTTTAGGTGATCATAGTTGAAGTTAACTAATAATTGTATATTTAATTTCTCGACACCAAATATGAAATATGCATCACCACCCAACATTTGGATAAATTATTTTTTATCTATTTATTATTATTAATTTGTTCATTGATTGGTCAAGTAATTAACATTGCCTTCACACATATAAAATATGATAATTGAAATTTAAATTTTAACGAATTTTTAATATATGCATACAAGTGAATAGAAAAAATGTGCGTACTATTAAAGTGTCATATCAAATAGACGTTAGTTTATTATGGACCGAACATGATGACATTTTTCTACAAATAAATGATGTATTTTTTAATATAATAAATATACAAATATCCCTTTTTTGTAATTTCGCTTAACTGTTGGCCCGCCCTAGAAGCCTAGGGGGCACACGACATGTAAGTCTATGCAATTATACATTGGTCTTTGAGGGAGTTAGCCAAACTTCATTTTCGTTGCTTCACTAAATGTATCAAGAGCATGCACATGAGTTTCTTTGGGTGCAAGTCCGCAATGGCTTTGAGCATCGCTTGGCTAACCTATGCTGGCTTTGATATTATTATATGAATGTAATATAAATATATTTGATAATTATATATATTTATAATTTTTAGATATATGTATGTTGAGACACGTTTATCACAAAATATATTAAATACACATGAATATATATAATTAGATATATTTATATAATTTTTAAATATATGGACAATTTATTATGTTAAAAATTACTACAAGAAAACATCCCTTTACGAATGAAAATTTTGTGATGAAAAAGATTTTGTTGCAGTTCAAAGACAATTGTGATGGATTACTAACAAACTTAATAAAATGAGCAAAAATATAATCGTCAGGATACTTGCGACAGATATAAAGAATATATATTGATATAAAGATTCTATCATAAATTTTATAATTCCAATATGATTTTTCAATCCATGACATAAATTCCATCATACAATTAAGTTTGTGACGCACTTATTTTTGTCACAAACTAATAAGTAACAGAGAATATACTAACGGATTTGTGAAATAAATCCATCATAAATTTAATGAAATCTATCATTTTGTGATGGATTTATTTCTAAATCTATTAGTAGGGCTGTCAATAGATACGAATTTAATCCGAATTAAAATATCTGATGGATAAAATTCGATTATAAATATTTAAAATCTGAAATAAATGGATTGGATATAAAATTAAGCAATTCGATCCATTAAAGATCCGAATCCGAACTTTAATATTTTTTATTAAATTAATACTCTTAAATATAATATTAATAAAGATTTTAAAATAAAATTTATATATTATATTGACCTAATATCTATATTACCGTCTATATTATACAATTAATATTGACTTTTTAACCTGAAAAATAAGAGGGATATTAATAAAATGTCAAATATAATTACATATAATAATTTATCTATGCATTAATATAATGTGAAATAGAAATTTAATATTTAAATATTTAACTTTTGGACTAATATATAATAAAAAATTATTAATAATTCTAGTATGACATATATTTATTTTATAAATACAATATTATTATAAAATTTAAAAAGGAAAAAGGAAAAAATAAATCGGGTTGGATTTTTTAATTGGATTTTGGATATCCATCAAATTCAAATATGATACTGATTAACAAAAATTCAACAGAATTTCTAGTCAAATTCGAATATGAATTTTGATAATCAAATTTGAATATGACATATTCGATCCAAATCCGACTTGTTGACAGCCCTATTTGTTAGTATATGCTTTATCACTTATTAGTTTGTGTTGAAAATAAAATGCATCACAAAACTAATTTTATGATGGAATTTCTGTCATAAATTTGAAAATCATATTTAGTTTATAAAATTTATAATGGGCTCTTCATATCAATATATAGTATTCATATCTATTACAAGTATCATGACCAATATATATTTTTGCTTGTTTTATTAAATTCGTTAGTAATCCATTAAAAATCCATCATAATTGTTTTCAAACAGTGACAGAACTCTTTTCTTCATAAATTTTCTATTAGTAAGGGGTATTTTCTTATAGTGAATATATAAATATACATAAATAATTATAATTGCATATTTATCTAAATAAACATAATATTTTGCTATTTATATAAGTACTACATAAATTTTATATTTTTAAATTACAAATATGTAAAATTAAAACTTCATATTTATGATTGAAAAATTAATAACCATATAAATGATTGAAAGAATTGTGATCTAAAAATAATTCGGTCATTAGTTAGTAACCTAATTAACTACATAAAGCAATTACTAATATAGTGACCACAAAATGTTCAGACACTAATTAGTGGCCAAATTATTTAGCAAGATAAAAACAATAGTTAATCAGTGATTGGGTCAATATGCATAAAGATGGTCACTAATGTAATCATTAAAAAATTACTAAGTGGTCAATAATTATTTTCATAAAATTATGTGCAAATTTGTCATGATCAATCACAAAACGATCATCTATCAATTGCCATAGTGTATGACTATTAAAATGCAATTATTAAAACTCAGGGCTTGTTCTTTTATATTTTGGTAATTTTCTAAAAAGAATTTTCACTACAAGAAAACAGAGCTTCAGAGACGGATATTTGCGCCTTTGAAATCCTTATTTCCGTCTTTAAATGAAATAGAGACGGAATTTTGGGGTCCCCATTTCTGTTCAGGAGATGGAATAACTTTCGTCTCTAAATTTAGAAACGGACAACCATGCCTCTAATTCGTCTCTAATTTCAAATACTTTTCGTCAAAATCCATCTATAATTCCATAAAACTTTCTGTCTTTGATTCTATCTCTAAATTCATAGATATTTTAAAAAACTTCGTCTCCAATTTCATCTCAAAACCATCTCTAATTGTAACTAACACATCAATAATCTGTCTCTGATTCTGTCTCTAATTTTCTAATTTATTGCTATGCATAGTTTTTTAAAATTTTTCTTTAAATTCGGATTCATAACCTGCTCATGCAACTTGTGCACATATAAAATAACTCATTAAATAACATTTATATGTAAAGTAATCCTGCTAACCATCCACATATAACATAACTCATTAAAAATATCAAAAATATATATAAATCATTAAATGAATCATTTAAACTATCCACAACATAAACATAAGCTAATTCATTGATGCAACATCAACTTACAATTACATGAAGATTTCGTGCAAATAAATCATAGTTTTTGTTGCTCCCGTGTTATTCTCTTTGAATGCTCCGATGCCTTGGGTTTCCATATCTTCCTTGAAATTTCTGGACAAAAAAGACAATCTAGAATAGGATCAACTACTTAATTTGCTATAATGCCACATGAAGACGAGAACCCTCTTTGATCGTGCATATAGACTCACAAAAGCTACATAATGAAAACAAAAAGTAGACCGTATTCTCACCTTCTATTTGACACTTATATATTGAAACCAATCTTAGTCTTGGGCTCCTTTCATGGGTACAATTAACCCCTTGCTAGAGGGAAAAAGTAAGCAGAAATTACCAAGAATAACAAGATCAACTGCCCCAACTGATTTAGGATTTATTTTTCCTTTGTTAAATAGATCACAAAATTCAGGCAATGTCTTGAGGCTCCAGCAAAACTCTGGATCGAACCACACTCTCTTTCCTTAGGTGCAATAGAATTCCTACAATAGTAAGAACCATGAAAAAAATAGGATAATTTATTTTCTCAAATAATTCAAGGGGAGACCAAATTATTAGGCTAGAAAATTGGTAAGTCACCAAGCTTGTTTTGATAAGCCATCCTTCTTGGTCGTGTAGTTGTAGCAATGGTAGACTTGCTTCTTCATGTCTCTACCAAGAGGCATAATCACTTTGCAAAAACATTTCTGACAGAAGAACATTCATGGCTTCTTAAATTGAGGTCTTTGAGCATGTCACTGCATCTCACATTTTGCCCAAATAATTGAAAGTTCATGAGGTATAATTCCAGTGAAATATATGTCTGGCCTAATTTCAATTGATTATTGAGTCGCTGTCTTGTGGGGATAGAGGGCATATATGAACTTCATTAGCAAAATGTGATTTTCTTGAAACTTTGTGGTTCAAATTTGAAGAGTTTAGACAGGAACTTAGACTTGTTCTTGGCTTGAGGTTTTTAAGCATTTTTTCACGTCAAGAATAGCAACAAAATGGGATGGATTATCTTTGACCATAAAAAGGAGAAGAATCACACAACCAACCTAAGTGATAGAGTTACAGATACCTACTCTCCATCCTTGATGCAAGGAATTATCTTCGACCAAAGAGTTCTCTCTATTGTGACCAGAGGAATTATCTTAATCTCTTCCCCTTCAGGAAATTATTCACTGCATTTGTTTGGACTCTGCTTTATCTTTTAATTTCAGATAGAGAGCACTTTGGAGAAGAAAGGAGAAAGAAAGTTCTGAAATTCAGCTCATGAACATATATATATATATATATATACATATATACATATATTTAGTGACAGCATCAAGAACTCTTAGCATCGAATCTGGAAATACATAAAACTCATATATAAGAAAGAAGGAAGTTGCATTAATTCAAGAGCATGTTTCTCTATCAACTAGACAACTGAGTAGTCAAACCAAATTGTGGGGGCAGTTACAGAGCCAAAGTTAGGCTAACAACAATTTCTTTTGTGTGACATGAAGATTGCTTTAGTTATGTGTTTAGAAAAGTTTTATTATATGAAGTAGTGGCAGTGGTAATTATCATTCTCAATGACAAGAATAATGATGAAAGGAAAGCATTTATGTCAACTTAGCATCAAATTGAGCAGCTTGGTAAAGGAAGAATGGTTTATTAGTTATGATTTCATCTAGCCAGGACTTGTTTATCTAGCTCTCAACTTTCATACTCCCCTTGGTATAATTCCCCACTGAACCAATACCATAACTACTTTTCATGTGCCATTTTTGTTCACACTATCGTTCGATTTAGTTGCCAAATTCTCTGTCTTTTTCATTAAGAACAAGGCTTCCCTCTCTCTTTCTCTCTTAACAACTCTAATTCTAGTTTCAAGAATCCTGATATTGCTCCTAGGCTCAAGATTATGGGGTCTATTAAGAGGAAGTCTAAGTCTTTTTGTTAAGCTGTGAGGTGAAGAAATATTAGTTCAGTTAAAGTTGGAGAGGTAAGAGATGAAAAAATGGCCATATTTTGAAACAGGTTTCTTGAATCCCAGCAAACTCAAAAATTTATTCTTTATATGATCTTTGAGAGTGGGAGATTTAGTCTGTTTTAGAGACTAATAACAAGATTTCTAGTGCGTTTGATCAAATATTAACTAGTAACACTTAACCACAAAAAATACAGGGGCATTGTGTTCTTATAAGCAATTTGATTCAGCCGCTCTTCATTTAGAAAGCATAAGTAATCCACACATATCAATACCAATATCAGGTAATGAACTAAGGATGGTTGGAACGAAATATTAATATTTCCAATTCTTTATGTGATGGAAAAAGTAAATATGCATATATTCCACTCTCAATTTCTCAAGGTTTCTCACTGCTGTTAGGGTCCATGAGCTTTGCCGACAAATGCATCAAGGAACATAATATACACTTGTGTTAGGGAAACACTCTTTTAAGATTTTTAAGCCTTCCATAGAAAAATATATGCTCCCTTCCCATTAAAGTGTCCCAGCTTAAGCCGCAAATCGTTTATAGAAAGATTAAATATATTAACATGAAAGGACTATAAATTCATGATAGATGAAAACTAAGATTAAAATATACTATATACATATGGTTGCAAATTGATGCTTACCCATGCTCTGTTACAGTATGTCAATCCAGAACACTTTCAAATATTTTACTCTCAATTTCACAAAGCTCTATTACTATAATATTGCTAATGGCACCAAAGAAAAATCAAAACCAGCTGGGGCCCTGGGGCAAATTTAAATCAAGAAAAAAAATATAATAAACTACATTTAGTTTAAAGGAAGAAAGAAAAGAAACTCAGGTATATGAAAATCACATAGAATCAATTAATAGTTTACTGAATCAACAACCATCTAAAACTCAGGTATCAACTCAATCATTTGGGGGAACTCTTGTACACAATCAATAGTTTTATAAAATGCAGAGCATCAAATATGTTCTATTCATTGATTTAAGTAGATTAACATGTCAACCATAACTCAATAAGACATATTGGTGACCTAGCAAAATTGGAAGGACTCGCATCAAAATGCCAGTGTGCTAGCTGGTACTACCCTTCGAGCTTTTCCTATAAAGCAACTGATTAAAAAATTACAAGAAATTGGCAAAACATGGAGTGCTGCAACTATTGTCACTTGGACATGCATCCCTTTATAATTTCATCTTGAACAGGTTTTGAGCCTCTAAAACATACCTCGGTCACAAGAAGCTGTTACTGCAAATCTTTAAACAAAACCTGCAATTACAAAATTTTCATCTAACTTAATGGGAGTATACTCCTCAACCAAATCATTATCGACATTTCATAAACAGTTACTGATGATAATACGGTCAATCATAGAGGACTAAGTATCAAATGCAAAAAATTAATCGCCAAATCGAGTCAAAAGCACCACTTCATAGATGCGCCACAATTCGGTCAACCAACTCCAATCTACACAATCCATTGATTTCTTCCAATCAAACGTTTCTACTACATCCACCTCCCGAACGACATGGACTGAAGGCAGCAGGGCAATAGCTCATTGTGGCAAAGATGTAAGATGAGCGTATAGAAGAAGTAGAGAGAGAGGTGCGCAGAACATTAGCTCCAAATTGGGGGTAAACGCAGACGCACGATGACTAGGGCTACATTTGGGAGAAGTCCGAGAGAAAGGTTGATTAGTGGTATTTTTACTTCGGAATAGAAATTTTTTTATGAAGAAAAAGAAGATTTAAAAAAATTACTTTGAACAATATAGAGCAAATGATTGTGAATCTAAACTATTTTCCGCTTATGAAATCTTTTAAAGATAGAAAAGAAGACAAATTTTCAATTAAAAAAATTAATTCAAAATTCATTCCTACTCAATGTGAAATTCCTTTCTGGATTAATTCTTCATAGATGAATTTTTTCTGTCTCAAATATAGTTTAATAAAAAAAACAAAGTAATTAGATGGATTAATGAGGGAGATAAATTTCCTCTCCGAGTTCATCTCTAATTCCGTGGCTGATTAATAACCCCACCCATCTTTTTATCTAATTGTATTTTATAAAATTCATACAAAATTCATATCTGTCTCTAAATCCATCTTTGACTTAGAAGGTGTTTGGGTATGCTCATAAGTTCCTTAAAATATCTTATAAGATATTTAAGAGCTTATAAGATGATAAAAAGTGTTTGGTAATCTTTTTTAAAAAGGGTTTATAAGATGCTAAAATAAGATGTTATGAATTTATAAGTTCTTTTAAAAAAAGTAAGGAGCCCCAACTTATTTTGAAAATTTTAACAAGCTCCTTCATATTTAATCATTTTAATTACAAAATTTTCATTATTAATATCTTTTAAGCTCTCGAATCTTATTTTATCCAAATATTTCAATAATTTATTTTAAAAATAAGATCTAACATCTTATATGCTTCAAAAATATCTTATAAGATGTAGGAGCTTAAAAGATGTTTAAAATAAATTTAGCCAAACATCCTCTTAATGAAACTTAGATGGCATTTAATTAAGTCTCAGAATCTGACTCTGTTTGGTACAAATTCACAACGGATTTTTTCTGTCTCTAAATTTTCATCTCTGAAAGCTTTTAGTGTTTGGAAGAATGGGTTTTTGGAAGAAAATTTAGAGAATATGTCAAGCGTTTCTTTTTATTTTAGGAAAATATTAAAAATAATTTAAAAATGAGTTGTTTGTTTATTTTTGTTTTGATGGGAGACAAACTTTACTGTTGATATCAAATCAGTTGCTTTTTTATTTGGTTTATAGGACGAAAATGATTTTTTATATAATATATTATATATAATAATTGATATATTGTTGTAATAAAATGATATGTAATTAATTCAATTTGTGTTGTATTTTAAAATTTATGAATTTATTAATAAATATTAATTATTTATGAAATTATAATTATATCTTAATTATAAAAAATCAGCAAATGTCATATTTATATCATAATTGTTGATATTGACTTATACATAAAAAAAATTAATTATTGTTTACTCTTAAAATATAATTATTTGCAATTTATGTATAAATAAAAATTTAGGTATTTATTTAAACAAAAAAAATATACATATATATAAATATATGTAAAACTTAATAACGATTCATCAAATTAAAAAATAAATAATTTTATATTATATGAACTAAATTATCTTAAATTATTTATATAATAAATAAGCGTAATATTTAATTATACATGAAATATGAAGCATAATTAATAAATACATAACATGTTATTTAAATAATTAAATTAATAAGTTATTTATTTACTTTAAATGGCAACAACTTGCAGCAGAATAAAAGGATCAGCAAAAGCCCTACAAAAACTAAAATGACCAATAAAGTACCAATATAATATTAATACATACATGGCAACAGCACAAAAAGCTCCAATAAAAGTTTCTCTTGCATTTCCGTCAAGTGCAAACAGGTGCTGTTTGCATGATCAGAAGCCACAGTAAACGAACGATCCAGCAACTGGTTCGGCGGAGAGTTGAGCCTCACCTTTTTATCGACAGGTGCGTAGATTGTAGATTTAAAATTTAAAAACTGTTGCCGAATTTAATTTTTCTTTTTTCTTTAAAAAAAAAAAAAAGGGCCATAAAAGGTCGATCTCAAGATGGCAGATTGAAGAAAACTATTGCCGAATTTAACAAAGGATGCTAACCTTGTTTTGGAATCTTAAGATGATTCACTAATTTTTGACAGTTTTTTCTCTCACTCCTGCAGTCCCAAATTGCTTATGAACTGAACCAAGTCAATTCCATAACTTAAATACAATGTTTTTCTAATGCAGGTGTGTAGCCATGGTTTTGGTTTATTGCCGTGTGCCCACTTTTTAATTATTGATATTTAGATGATTTAATATCCGCCCTAAAATCACGATAAATTGAAAAACCATGGTTCTCTTAAAAACCACCTCCACCATAATTAAATTAATAGAAATAAAAATTAATTTAAAAGTTTTTTTCTTAATAAATAGAATTTTAAGGCATTTTTATAAACTCAATAAAGGAGGTCAATTTTGCCATTTTATTTTTTTAATTTTTGTTTACTTTTTTTATTTTCAAAGGCAGGGATAAAATTGTTATTTTACCGACTTCATCAACTTTATTGATGGATCATTGACATTAGGGGGTATTTATAATTTTTTTGTAGTCACGAATTTTTTTTATAAATAAGCCAAAATCTCAGGTGGTGTAGATAATTAATTCTTAAAATATTAAAGGGTATGGTTTAATTTATATTTTTTTAATTTAATTACGGTGGAGGTGGTTCTAAAGAGAACCATGATTTTTCAATTATTAGTGGTTTTAGGATGGACATTAATTCATTTAAATATCAATGATTGAAAAGCAAGTACATGATAATAAATTAAAATTATAGGTCAAAGCATTATTTATTTCTAGCATGGATATAATCCAAACACATAGTTTTTAAAAGTTTATCTTAGATTATCCATGGAGATGGTTCAAATTTAATTTGGACACAATTTCAAGAGATAGGCCAAAGTTCATACATTAGAAAAATAGAAAGAAAAATAATCGACAAAGATGTACGGAGTTTCTTTAATGTAACACTACACTTTTTCTACACCTAAAACATAACAGAACATAAAGAAAATGTTAAGCCATTACTTCTTGTTTCACCCTAGCACATTAGTTCCAATCCGTGTAATAAGCGATGTAAAATTTACGTATTAGTTTAGAAGTTCCAAAGAATTAAGAAAAAGCAAGATATTTTTGTTTGATACTTTACCATTAGTTAGAGCTAGTTGTAGGTTGTTCAGACTTCAACAACCTTTGAAGGAGACGACCATGTTCTTCAAGTGTTGTTTTCAATGTGCTTACTTCTTTCTTAAGCACAATGTTTTCCCTTTCCTTCTCCTTTAGCGTTTCTTGAAACATCTTGATAGTAAAACTTGAGGTAGATTTTATTGGTTTTGGACCATATCCAAGCCCAACAAAATAAGAAGGTTTCTTTCCAAGAACACTATTAGCAATTTCATCAATATCGGCTTTCTCACCCAATGCTTCAACATCAATTCTGCGACGTTCTATTTCCATCTATAATTTCAATACAAAATATCAGGAAATAAATATACCATGTATTTAAATATTTGAAAAACATCCAAACATATATAACAATAAAAAGGCATCCAATGCATTTAGTAAATCAATAGGTTAACTTACATAATTTTCTTCACATTGTGGAGTAACCCATCCTTCTCCTTCAGTATAGTGACTATGTTTATAAAATTGAATTCTATCAACCTCCTCACCATCAAATTCTAGTTCTACACTCTGTAAAGATGAGATTTTATTATGTAGAAAAAAGTTTTTTTCCATAAATATACTACATTATTAATAAACATAAAACAAACTTACAAGCATATGACGAGCTACAACAAAAGATCTGGAGCCTTGGTTATGGTTTGCCTTCATCATTGATCTATTTTTTTAGTTTATTTTGCATCTCTCCTACAAAATTTATTTTACTAATTATAAAAAGCATATTAATACTAAAAGTTGTATTTTCATTAAGAAAAAAACAAACCTGATATTTAGGATCACTGAAAAGAATAGTGCACAATAATTCCCAATTTTCTTGAGTTAATCCTCCATAAGACGGCTTGTTTTGTATAGCTTCCTCCATTGAAGAGAACTTCTTAAAATGTTTATTCAAATTATGATGTTGGTGTCTACTTCGATGCTACAATATTTCCAACACATCTTCTATTGTCTCCTAAACTGGGTTATCAATGGTCAAATTCATCTACAATAACCAGAGATGAAATAATATCAGCGTGAAATAATAACATAAGCACTGTAATAAAATAAAAGTAATGAAATTAATATAAACTAATAAACATAAAAGTAATATACTAACATCAAGTTGATCAAAAGCCATCATCAAGTCAGAGTCCTTAAGATTCTTCCACTTAGTAGGAACTGACATTGACTCTCGAGATAGTTGTCCAAGCTCACTAGATAATTTTACAGGCTTAACACTATCAATCGGCCTCCCTTGTATAGGATCAACATGGATTATTAAATTTTGTTTATTCTTTTTGTTTAGCTTGCGAAGAGCTATTCCTCGAGTATGTCCTTGAACATTTTTATTCATAACAAAAAGTTATGTCGATTATTTGAAGTAAGTGTAAATTTATACTTGAAAACTATCATTGTTTCTTATAAATATCACCTGTGCTATTACCAAAGTTTTGTGGAATAGCAACATCTTGTTCTGAGGGAGTTGATGATCTTTGAGGAGGCGATGACATAGGTAATGAAATAGATGGACTTGGAGCCTTGTTCGATGGCGAACCATATTAACCATTTTTCAATTCATTCTTGCTATCATATCATAGGAAACAATTGCAAGAAAGATGGAGGGATATGACAAATTCACCATTAGCATAAATATCTTAAAATGCAAAAAATACCAATAGTATTCAATCATTGACAGAATGCTGGTGCTTCTTATTATGAAAATAAAATAAAGAAACATACTCATTACATGTTTATACACAATTTTGTAAGAGGGTGATCATTTCAACTGTTCTCTAATGTTGACATATTCGAGTTCCATGTATTTGCAGCAATTTCTGCTGCATTATCACCCAGCCCCTTTATTTTGATGTTTTTGCCGCATTTTCAGCCTCTATATACAGTTCTATTTTGCTGCATTGTTGGGGCTAAAATGCCGAATGCGGGACCAATAATGTAGCTACTTAATTTTATGTTGAGACGTAGCAAATCAACAGTGAAATAGAAAATTTTTAGGTTTTAGCCTCCACATACGTGGTCGTGCATATTTCATATCTAAAAATAGAATAAAAATTAAAATATCAAGCTATGTATATGTATTAACAATAACCAGAAGAATAGTTTTCAACCCCTACAGCTAACTCTTGAATTAATTAGGCCACAACAACAACTCTTTAAATGAATCACATATTCCAACAAAGAAAAGCTTAACAATTTGATATCCAGCCTTATGGTTCTCAAGTTGATTAATTAAATAATATAATTTAAGAATACCAGAAAAGCAATTGAGTTAGAACTAAGAATCCAGTTAAACTAAAAAAACCTTAGGTTGACACGTGGATGGATTTCCAAAGTCCCAAGCAATTTTAACTCTACAGCTCTGGTTTATCTGGAAATTAAGAAGAGAACCACAATTATATAACCAAAACTAACAATATAATTTATAAACATAAATAATCAAAAAAACAAATTTGTAACTTGCGAGTAGAAAAGAATGTGAGCAATGGATATGTATTGCTTGTGCGCGAGATTCCACTCCGTGTGGGTGATTGTGTGTGCGTGTATATGTACTATTTTGTGTTTGTGTGTCGTGAGTAGCGGTGGTGGCTGGAAGAAGAATGGATAGGCGGCGCCAAATTTGGGGGGTTTTGGCGAGAGTAGCCTTCACACATGATCTTTTTTTTATTCAAATACTTTTTGAAAATTTACACCCTTTCAAATATTCAGGAATAATATAATAAATTATTTAAGAAATTTGTAAGAATCAAAGTGTCGCAATTTGAATTTTTCTTATCAAATTAGCCCCTGTTTCGCATGTCTTTGTTACATTAATAGAATGCACAATTAGCAAATTCATCATTGGTCATCATCAAACACAAATTGAACTATAATAAATCTAAAATAAATAGATTAAAGTTATATGAAAAATAGAATACTTTGTCTGTAATTGTTCTAATAATTAACGCAAATCAAAACTAATATGTCCCATTTCAAGATTTGAAAGCTGATTTGAAATGATATCGATTGATCTAACCAGATTTAATATAACTACTAGATATATTCACACATTATAGATGGATTTTTTTTCTACATTATTATATTCTCTTTTGATCGAAATGCATTCTCGTCAACACTTTAGAAAAAGAAAAGACCCATCAACTGTTTTCTATTGAAAAGATTTTTACATATTTTAATATTAAACTTAAATATATAATTTTATATATTATTTTCTCATTCTAAATTTCTAGCTTTTTTGCACGATGAAATTTTTTAATGTTTGAATGTGATATTTGATTTCTTATATATACTTATATATATAATTTCAATGCTACAATAATTCAATATTAATATTTTATGATATTTAATGGTATTTGAATAAATTCTAAAATATATATACTTAACTTTGGGATGAGAGTAATATTAGTTTTATCCAATTTATAAAGTGATAATTTTGTTATTTTGTTATATAAAAAAGTACAATGACAACGAAATATTTCATGCACAAAGGTACTTAACAATTTACAACATAATATTTAGTGCCCAACTCCACTAAATAATTTGCAACAAATTATTTTGTACCTAAAAGTATTCAATATTTACAACGAAAAGAATTGTACCTAAAGCTACTCATTAATTTACAACAAAATATTTCATTCTCAAAAGTATTCAAACATTTACTACAAAATATTTTTGGTTAAAAGTGCCCAATAATTTTCCAACAATAGCTTTTGTTCCTAATTGTTGAAACATTTTCAACAAAATATTTTGTTGCCTAAAATGATAAAATGGCTACAAATTATTTTATTGCAAAACCTCCAACGTTTGGGTACAATTAAATTTTGTAGCCTTTTAAATAAAGGCATTTGCAACAATAGATTTTGTTGCCTAAAAATATGCAAAGGCTACAAAAATATTTTGTTCTAGAAATCCATATATTCTAGTATGATTATATTTTGTTGCCAATTTATTAAATTTTCTCAACAAATATTCTGTTGCCTTTTGAGTACTTACACAACACAATATATTTTGTCACTAAATTCTAATAATCTTGTTACGATTTCATGTTGTTCCTAAAAGAATTATCCTTTTGTGATAGGTTGTATTGTTGCAATTTTCAAAATTGTTGCCAAATAAATTTTGCTAATGATAGATAGAGGAAAAATGTATATTTTGGCAACAATACATGTTTCATGTTCTTAAATAAAATTGAAGTATACATCCTTTAACAACAAATGCTATTTTTCATTGCGAAACCTTAGTCAACTACAACAAAAATGATATGGTACCTAAAACAATTGTTGCTAATTTTGCAATTTCTTGTAGTGAATGCAACCCATAACTTAAGGTATATTTCAAGTACCTTAAGACTCTAATTAGTGCAATCTAATGCTCTTGACTAGGGTTGCTAGTAAATGTACTTAGTTTACCAACAACATATGCTATATTAGCTTTTGTACAATTCATGATGTACATGAGGCTCTTAATTATATGCGCATACTCTAGTTGAGCTTTTGCCTCACCTTTATTTTTGGTAATCTGTTGATTTGCATCTATGGGAGTTTTTGCAGATCCTTGTTCTTGTCTCAAGAACTTTTGTGACACTTTCTCTATATAGTGAGATTATGTCAGAACCAACCCATCGGATGTTTTTATAATTTTTATTCCAAGGATCATATTTGCTACTCATATATCTTTCATGTCAAAATTACTACTTAGCAATTTTTTCATCTCCTTAATCACATCACTATTACTTCCCATAATGAGCATGTCATCTACGTATAGACATAAAATGACATACTTGGTAGCAGTGCACTTGACATGCACACATTTATCGCACTCATTGATCCTAAAGTCATTTGCAAGCATGACTTGATCAAATTTTATGTGCCATTGTTTAGAAGCTTGCTTTAAGCCATACAACAACTTAATTAGCTTGCAAACTTTCTCTCTTGCCTTGGAACCACAAACCATTTTGGTTGTTCCGTATAAATTTCCTCGTCTAGGTCATCATTTAGGAAAGTTGTTTTAATATCCATTTGATGAATCTCGAGGTTATTAATAGCTGCAAATAAAATTAATAACCTAATGAATTTTATTCTCATTACTAGTGAGTAAGTATCAAAGTGATCAAAACTTTCTTTTTGTTTATATCCTTTGACTACTAATCTCACCTTGTACTTATCTCTAGTACCATTAGCTTTCATCTTTCTTTCAAAAATTCATTTACACCCTAAGGGGGTTTATTTCTAGGAAGAAGATCCACCAATTCCCATGTGTGGTTTTACATGATGGACTCAATTTTGCTCTTCATTACCTTTCTCTATAATGGAGCTTCTGGTGTTGTCATAGCCTCAGTGAAAGTTTGCAACTCACTTTCTGGCATATAAATCATGAAATTGGGTCCAAATGACTTGGATACTCTAGCCATCTTGCTATGTCTAAGTTCATTTTCCTCTTTATTTGATGCTTGAGCTTCCTGAGGTCTCTTTACTATAGTTTACTATAGTTTGTACATCATCCTTTTTCCAAGGAAATATGATTTCAAAGAAATTTGCATTCCTTGACTCAATGATGGTATTCACATGAATGTCGTATATCTCATATTTGAATACGAGGAATCTATAGGCTACAGTATGTTGTGCATACCCAATAAATATTCCATCGACTGTTTTTGGTCCTATCCTAACTATTTTAGGTGGTGGAACTCTTACCTTAGTTAGACACCCCCACACTTGAAGGAATTGGTAGAAAGGTGGGTGACCTTTCCATGCTTCATATGGTATTTTATCTAGTTTCTTGTTGGGCAACTTATTAAGTAGATAATTTGCAATTAATACTACCTCACCCTATATATTTTAAGGTGATCTAGCATTGATAAGCAAGACATTCATCATTTCTTTTAAAGTGTGATTTTTGCACTCAGTAATTCCATTTGATTGAGGTGCATATAGAGCTGTTAGTTCATGGATGATTCCATGTTTTGCATAGAACTCTTCAAATGGATGTATATATTGACCACTTTTATCACGTTGAAGAGTTTTTATTTTCTATCCAAGTTGATTTTCAACCTCATTTTTGTATTATTTAAATACTTCCAAAGCCTTATCTTTACCTAAAAGTAAATAAACTTTGCAATATCTAGTACAATTATCAATGAAAGTTATATTTTATTTCTTTCCTCCCCTAGATTGCACTATTTTAAAATTAGAAATATCGGTATACATTCAACTTAGAGGTTCAATGCTTTTTTCAACTGTTCTAAAAGGAATTTTTGTCATTTTTACCTCAATGCAAATTTCACATCTTAATTTTAAGTCAAGATTTAATTTTGGTAATATGCCAATGTTTACAAGTTTAGATATTGACTTGTAATTAACATGTCCTAATCTATGATGCCATAAATTAGACGACTCAAGCAAATAGGAAGAGTTTATTTTATTATTAGATTCAACAATTGGTCCCTTTCTTGATATGATGGTCATTACATTCATCTTAAAAATACCATCATACAAATAACCTTTTGCCAACAAGTATTCCATTTTTAGAAAGTACAAACTTGTCGAACTCAAAGACCATTTTAAATCCATTCCTACTTAACATTAGCCCCGACATTAAATTCCTTCTAATCTCTAGCACATGAAGCACATTGTTGAGAGTCAACTCTTTTTCGGATGTCATTTTCAAAATCACCTTGCCAATTCCATACACCTTAGAGCTTGAGGAATTTCCATGTAGAGTGTTTTTCCGTCTATACTTTGATAAGTTGTAAACATCTTTTTATTGGAGCAGACGTGTTGAGTGGCCCTAGTGTCCACCCACCATTCAGTAGGATTTTCAGTCAACTTTTGATGCCATAGCTAATAAGTTTAGCATCTCATTAGAGAATTGATCAACTTCATTCACATGTGTTTGGACAACCTTATTTTTCTTCTTTGACCCACTTTGATACCTTCAAGCATCGATAGCAACCACAATTTTCACAATTGGGTTCTCACCAGCTGTTGGTGGATCATCACGCAAATTCCTATCCACAGTTAGTGTTGTGAAGTAGAAAAGCATCTTTTGTAGCCTCTTTTTAAAATCCTTCTTATTGAATTTTAAAAATTTTTCTCTATGTCCAAGTGGGTTAGTATCTGCTCCTAAGGCACTTCCAATGCATCTAGCATTGGACTCAATAGAAATAGGTGCCCCAAGTAGAGTCACTATACGCGCCACAACGGGTGTTATAATTAGAGCCACACCAGATGTAACTGGATTAGGAGACACACCCTCATTTGAACCACTAAAGACATAATTATTGATTGAAGCCATGATAAGAATTGCAAATTACATCAAATTAGCAATTAAATGCCTAGAACCATTAGTTACTTCACAATCCCAAACTATATTTGACTTAATTTGCAAATTAAAAGTTGTTTTCTTCACAAGAAAACAAGGAACAAAGTCTATTATAATTACTATTGTTACTTTTTAAATAAATGATTGAATGTGTTGCTGATTACATATGAACTTTTCAAAAGAAATAGAATCTAGTTATGGAAGGGTTTTTTCAAGACCCACAAAGTCTGTCTGAGATTAAAGATTATTTCAGCAAATTTAATTCAACACACCAGTAGGTAAACAGTGATTTCCTTCAACTGAAAAACACAGTAGCTATGCTAACAAAGGAGAATTAAACAAGCAAAAGTTATTTTATTTAAGTTTGAAGACTAAGGACATGTAGACTAACCAAAAATAGGTGTGCTGCCTAGTGAAGACCCACAATTATTTCCATCTTGGTGTAGTTTTTTTGAATGAGACAGTACATGCTAAAACAAGGTGTTGGTATATGTTTTCTTTTAAAACATGCACATAATTGAAACTACATAAATTTAGATCTTAGTTCCAAGCAAGAAGTACAGACTTGTTTTGTATTCGATTTTGCTAAAATCAAACAAGCTAATCTATTTTTTTAATCTGTTATGCAAGTATTTAAAATTCATAGAATTAAATTTCACAATAAGTTAATCACTCATGCAGATTTTATTTCCTTAAATTGGAAAACAGACTCTAGAACAAACGGAACAATGTTTTCCTCCTAATGCAACGAGCAATTGCTATGCTACGTTGGGAGAATGGAAGGCTAAAACTTATGCTATAAGAAAGGAAATTAGAATTTATTTTGCTATTAAAGATAGAGGCATGTTCTATTAATCACTAATGTTCTATTAAATTAGAACAATGTAGACATAAATGAATGGTGGCACTGGGGTCAAATAATGCTCTACCAATCTTTCCAGCAATTTTAATATTACCTTTCACTACAGCTAAAAGATCTGGCACCTCTTCTCTTAGGCCCTAGCATGAACTTTTGGTTTGTCACTGGATTAGGGGGTTGGCATTTTACCTGTTCCATCTAGTCGAGCATTGGACATTGACATAGGAGCTTTCGCTTTGGGAGTTCTTCTTTTTGATCCTATGTTATTAGGACATGTTCTCATATGATGCTGGTTATTTACACATAGGTAACATGTTTGATTCTTGTGACTATAATTTGCTTCTATATGCTTATGCCATCCACAAAATTTGCAAAGTATTTCAAGCTTATTAGGAAGTCGAGCAAAGTTACCTTACAAAGAATTAGAGTATCTCCCTATAAATTTGAAATTTATGTATCCCTTTTTCTAAAGTGGTCCTTGGGCCCCATAGGGTGGAAAGGACCTAGCTTACTTGGTGTTTTTGTTTGCCGCTTCAAATTTCATTATATTAGCTTCAACTTGCATGGCACGTTCCATTATTTTGACATAGCTTATTGCATCAGCAAACAAACTGTTCCAATAAAATTTATGTTTAAATCTTCTATAAACTTCAAAAAATTTCCTCGCTCTAAATTCAATCTCAACATACTCTAAATCTTAATAAAATTCTAGAAAGTCAATTCATTTTATCTTCCTAAATGTATATGCTCTGATACCCCTACATGTGGCACCCCAAAGGTCCTAAAGTCACCACACTACAACACTAACCCTCTCTAGTAGATTGCCCATTCAAAGGTCAGTGTTAAGAGCAAAATAACAAAATAAAGTGACAAATCATATTAAAGGGAACAACTTATTTTTTATTCTTTGAACACAATCTTGAACTTTTCTTGTAGTTATAGATGAGTACTCATATTAGCACATGAGGTATGGCACTAAAGCCACCATGGCTATAAGCCTTATTATGTATATACATAAACTTATTAATTTAGGTACATTTGGATTTAAACAAAAGATAATTTCTCCCTTCTTTATTCCCAAGTTCCTTCTAGTGATATGACCAATCTAGCCTAATTTCTATAAAGAGAAGAACAAGGGTGAGTCCGAATGACTTAATGAGAAAGTTGGGGAGAGTTATCTATATAAAGTTTATTCTGCAACAGAAGATGATAGCGTGAGAATTTAAGTAAGAAACAAACATGTCCAGGCAACTAGATTTTGGTAACAAGCATTTGTAATAAATGCTTTACAAGTCAAATACGAATATATTTGATATAGCTTAAGGTTTTATATAAATCAAGAGATACCTGAATTAAACCACTTATAAGAAACCTTATCAAATAAGAGATATCGTAATCATATCAAACCTTTTATAACTTCATCACCGTTCCATACCAGCAAGGAGAATTCATAAATCTTAATGCCTTTTCGTGTTCAAACTTAAGCATACAAGATTTTAGAGGTGACCCTCGCCGCACAATTGTATGTAGCACTTAGTTCTTTACACTTTAATTCATGAAAGATAAAATTAGATTTTATCATTTGAGGTACAACATACAATTGAAAGATGTCTAGTACTAAAATTCAGAGGTGCCAATGACAACAGATTCAAGAGGTAGCCCCCACTGCACATCCTATTTCAACTAGTGTGACACTTTATTTTGCCTGACACATACTTTACAATACCGACTGAATAAGATATTTAAAAAGGCCAAGAATATAATAAATACAATGGAAGGTGCCAACCTTGGGATTCTAAAGGTAGTCCTCACCGCACACCACTATCAGCTAGTGTGGCACTTAGTTCCTATTTGATGAATAGGATAAGAAGATTTATAGGAATTAGAAAACATGAATCTTTTTTCAAGTTATAGCTTATTAGGAGTAGGAAGACCTTTTCATAAGTTGTTTTAAACAATCTTTTATATTTTGAGACGTTTTGAAAGTATCCGGTGTGGGGGTACTTCCTTTACTTATTTAAGCAGCATAACTTTGATTATAAATAAACAAACAAAATAAATATCAATGCCATGATCTTTTGATTAGGAATATTTCAAGATTTCAACTGGTTCAAACTTACTAGACAGATCAAATAATTATCATCACCATAAGTGAGCATTTTTGGATGTCTAAAAAGTTTATATGATTTTAAGAAGTAGTTGTAAAGAAGAAATAGATGGAAATTGGAAAGGAGTAAAAGAACTCACGCATCAATGATCGAGGTGTTCCTAAAAATATGAGATAGGTGTATGTTTTCAGAAAAGATATTGTGAAAGAACAAAGACATTACATATCAATATTCAAGGTGTCGTAGGAAAAAGAATTACAGGTAACAGAATAACAAATTTAGAAGGAATACAAAACCTTATGGTATCATCAATGTGTTCAAGGAAACCCAAGATAGATATATAATTTCAGGAAAAATATCAATAGGTAACAAAATAAAATTATGGACCAGAAGACCTCATATATCAATAATCAAGGTGCTCAAGGGAGCACAAGATAGGTACATGATTTTCGGAAAAAGAATTACAAGTAACATAACAAAAATTAAGAAAGAACAAAAGGCCTCACCAATTCCTATTATCGAGATTTTCCAACAAGTGTGTACACTTAATCACCTGAATTTAAGATTCAATTAGGGATGGCAACGGGGAAGGTTTGGCAGAACCCAGGACTTACCCCGTATGGAATTTGAGAGACCCAAAACTCGCCTCACTCGCCTTCCCTTTGGCCCTGGACCTACCTAACCCATTTTTTTTCCTATCACTTAAGTGTACAAATTTTGCAAATTTCAAGCCAATCATTTAAGTACCAATAATATTTTATTTGAACTTTAATGCAGTTTCTTCCATTTTACATTATAAATAATACATTGACTTACTGACTGGTACATAAATCTTGCCATGAACCAATATATAATATGTCTTCTATTAACATATATAAATTGAAATTATTTTAGCAAAAAGATAAAAAAGATAGTTAGATAATCAAAATTTTGCAACTTACAAGATTTTATGAATTTTGCAACTCACAAAATACAAATATGCAAAATTCATAAATTAATTATATATATTTAATATAATACTATTATACAGGGCGAGTCCACCTAAACCCGTAACCCACCTTGGACCCAGGTGGGTCTTTAAAATCAAAACCCAAAACCCACCCTGAAACCCATTTATTTCACCCTGAACCTACCCCATCTGGGGCGGGTCCCTGATTTACCTAAACCTATTGCCATCTCTAGATTTAATTATTATTGATCGTTCTTTCAGTAATAATATTATGAGGAAATAAAAATAAAAATTAGTTTACTGAAAGTACTATATACCATTTTAACTATTTAGTTACTATTTAATAATTCAAGCGACTATCCTCGTTGATATGTTGAGCATATATATATAAAAGAGTAATATTTCCTACTTATTAATTCTCAAATAAGTCAAATATATCTTAATACTTTACTTATGACATTGTTCTAAGAATTACGTAAATTCATTGCATCAATATCATATTTTATAACTCCCATCAAATCCAATTAAATTCAAATCCCAATTATCCAACATAATCTCATAACTCAAACAACATAATCTAAATATTTATATTTGATCACAATTGTCAAAACAAATTCAAGTTAGCATCATCACAACAAGTTCACAATTACTCAACAGGACTTGCTCATTTCTAGAATCACATAGTCAAATGCATAGTTTCCCCAAAACTAAAATTTTGCCAAATCTAAGGTATTTGGATGGTGGTATTTACCTCAGATGATCTGAAAAATTAATGCACTTTCTGGTTATGGCCCCATTTTGTTGATCGAACGGGTTGATTTTCTCCAATTGTTGCTTAAAGTGAGCTTCTGACCCAATCGCTTTCCTGATGACAGGTCGAGGTTCTTGCCCCTTTTTGACCAAAATATCATTTCAATTTTAGTGATTCCTGGTTCTAATATTATCTACATTCACATATTTTTCCAATCATAGTTCTAATTTATCATTTGAACAGCTGATTCTTTAGATATAGCCAAAACAAAACTACCCTCGATTTTGATAGTTTCCGCCTGTGTGTGGCAGTTTTGATTTTGGCAGAGTTTCAGGTTGATCTGGGAGCATTTTTTGGAAATGTATGCTATTAACATAATCTAGACATCAAGGGATTTTCAATGGTGGGTTTTCATGGATGATGAAGTGGCTGAAGAGTGGGTTTTTGATTTTTGGAAGATTAAAGTCTGGTAGCAATTTTACTGACTGGAAAGTTTATCTTGACTTCTGTAGCATTTATGGAGTTTGGGGTAGAAAATTTTGGGGGAATTTCTTGACAATTTCGGCCCTTGATGGGTCAGGGAAGATTGGCTATGGTTTTAGCAAGCTAAATGATGAAAAACTCGGAGAGTGGAGGCTAATTCTTTAGGACAGTCTGCTGAAACACTAAAGTGCTTGATGTGGACAAATGGGTGGGGTTATAGAATTATAAGTTTTATGATTTGCTTAGGGAGGTCCTTGAATTTCTACTCTATTCTTAATTTGACCCTGGACTTTTGATTACAATTTAGTCCTTGATCTCTTGTCTTATTTTGAATTGGCCCTATGAAATAAATAAAACTTCTATTTCATATTTTACTTTTATTATATACCTAACACATATATATATATATATATAATATTTGTACCTTAAGGTATATATGTTTTGTGCCTTATAACTTAGAGTGCATGGCTAAATTCATAGTGTAGGTGTATTTAGAGAATTTTAAGATCAATCTTTAAATTAACTCTTGTAATCTAAAATGCTATTAATCCATCAAAAGGCTTAATTTCATAAGATAATCTATCTATATAGAATTTTAAATTTGATTTTCTATAGATAGTTTAATTAATTTTGTTTAAGGAAAATTACTTACAAGAAGAGGTGGGATGTTACAATAACATAAGTGGTACTATGTCGCAATATTAAAACACTCTATTGTGATATTATGTTCTTAAGATTAAGTATTTTTTTTCCTATAATCAAGTATTATGTTATATAATTTAAGTATTTATTTTGTTTCAACGACGTACTCACTTTTGATTTGTGATATCAATTTTATACGTTTTAAACACCATCCAATTTAAGTGTTTTAGTCTGTTTGATATTGCTATGGCTATGAAACTCAATTTTTCCTTGCAACATTGGCGTCCAAATGAACATGTTATACCATCAATATTGGCGCTTTATACTAATAATTGTATATTCTGACCATTTGAATTCATGCTTATCTCAACCATTAATTGAAGAATACATGATTTTATTATTATTTTTATTGTCTTATATGTTGTTTCACAAATAAATAGAGGCAAATTAGATCATATTCATAATAAATATAGAAGCACTCCGATGCAGTATAAGATGTTGAAGGTGAGGCATTTATCTTCTGAAGTTAAGTATTTACATACAAAAATGAAATATTGTTTTGCTTAAATAAGGTATTACATTTTTGTTATGCAAGATCAGTTTTATATATTTTAAATATCATTCAATTTAAATATTTTATACCTTATTATGTTGGTACAGCCACAAAATTGTGTTTTTCCTTATAATGTTCATGTCCAGAGGAAATGCAACCTACAATGGTGTTTTACATTATTAATTGTGTTTCCAACCATTTAAACATGCGGATATTCTATTTTATTATTTTTAGATGGTCTTATATGTTGTTTTATCAATAAATTAAGGCAAATTAGGCAATACGACTTATAAGTATAGAATCATTCTTATGTAATACTAGATAATGAAGATAAGGTATTAAAACTTTAAAGTCGAGTATGTATCTACAAAAATAAAGTATTACATTATTGAAATGAGGCATTATCTTTATGAAAAAGTGAAAAATGAATATGGACAATAGCTCTAAATACAAATATGCTTAGCAGCTAAAAATACTAGTCGTTTGCCATTCCTCACTACACTAAAAGAATAGTACAACATATTGGTATGCTCAAATCACACAATACAAAACAAATTGATAAGACATAGAATGCTCCATTGTAAATAAAACTTTCTTATACTAAGTATGAGCGTCTTGGCCCCTCAAAAATATCTTTATTAAGCTTAAATTGAAGAAGATATCCTCTTTTTTCCTACTATTCATTGAGAAGATTTTGTCTTTGGTTAAATATAGAAACTCAAACTCACAATGAAATGGAGATAATTGAGGTTATCTGGCTTTTTTTCTTGCTGAAACTTGGCACATAATAAGGCTTTGTTACTAGTTACCTAGGTTTTTTTCTACCGAAACAAGTTGTCAAGGGTAGGAAAAATATATACATTGCCTTGATGTGTTTGTAGGAGAGAGCTACGAGAAAGAATGGAGAGAGAGAAAGACTAAAGAGAGAGATTGTTGAACTAAACTAAGAGAGGAGAGGGGTATTTTGGATAATTTAGGTGGTTGAGGAGTGAACTCAAAAAATGAATTACAATGAGGAGTTGAAACCCCAAAATTATTGGATGGAGACTTATTCACAAAATGCCAATAAATTTTGTACATTTAAATAAGATGGCCTTTTATTATTTGGTCTCAACTGACTCCTTAATTTAATTTTAATAAAATTCCATGATCAATCAATCAAGCAATTGAAAAATCATAAGTCTTTTATTGGTCAACTTTGATAGGTAGCGTTTTACCAAAAATTGGAAGTTGCGTCTCTGTAACTAGCGCTCCCGGCTCTCGTACTCTTTAGATTATTCAAATTTACTAAATCTTTTGAAATTGAGGAATTTCAATTTGAGAGAGAAATGTTCAATTTTAAGAGGGAGATGTGGGTAGTTTCTCAACTAACCAACCAATGACTTGTTATTATCCACAGGAATCTATTTCATGGGTCACTAATCATATAGTTTTTTTTAAGAGAGAGATACTATTACAAATGATGAATTTTTCGTCCTATCAATAAATTAATATTTTTTAATTCTTAAATCAAATCAATCAAACTATAAAGCATAAACTATACGCAATGTACATAAAGTGCACAATGTGTCCATTCCGAATCAAACACAAGACCTCCAACTTAATATGGGAAACGAATGCCACTTGAGCTATAAGCCATTAGACCACTAATCATATAGTTGGATTACATCATTGTTAACTTTGTAATACCATCAAGTTCATTCCCTTAGATATGTTTGCCGCAATATTTTTATGAAATTGCTAACTTTTATGATTTGCGAAACTCATCTCAGCCCGCCCTATTAATGATTTCTTAATGATGTGGAAGTTACAGTTACAATTTTCATGACATTTGAGATTTTCAAATGTTAAGTGTTTATTATTAAAGTAAATATGTAAACCTCTTTATACTTATCTATGAAATAATTTACATCAGGTTATTATTTAATAACTAATTTAGCATGTAGCTTGTAACATGCAATTTTAATAAACTAAAATATCACTTAATATTCTATACAACTATGATAAGTAAAATTTATTTATATTTGTTTATATATGTAGTTATTTTATTATTTTTAAAATTATGAAATGACATATATTATGTACATGAATAAAATAATAAATAAATTTTCAATATTCAGTTCAAGATAAAATATCACTCTCTCATATATAAGTTTCCTTTATAAATATATAAATATGTAAAATAATTAAATGGATACTTACTTTAAATCATACATTTTTGATCTGGCATCATTAGTCCACACCAAAATACTTTTTATGAATTATTATAAGTAGTATTTTATCAAGCTTTTGAAAAGTTTTAATTATGTCAACTATATATATGTCCTATATAAAAGAACTTATTTCAAATAATTGAAAATGAGTTCTATATTATATTGATATTATTTAAGAGTTTATAGTTGTTACAAGAAATAAGTTTTTATATTTGGAATATTCTTTAATTAAATAATTTGTTATATTCTAAATATATAGTTTTACCTAAAAATATTTTACATATCTAAAAAATATTATTGTAAAAATAATTAAATTTAAAAAATTTTGATAAATTGAGTTCTTACATATCAGTTAATTTATAATTCTTCATTGCAAACTTCTGGCTCTTTAATAATAACGATGAAATATTATTAAATATATCTTGAATTTTAGATGAATAAAAATTAGAGATAAAATACAATCATATCGATTAGAGATAATAATTAACAACTAATAAAATATTTTTAATTGAATTAAAATACTCAAAATTTTAAGAATTTGTCATTTGGCCAAAATTGCACAAGTAGAATCAAAATTGCGTAATTGTGGGCCACACACCATTGTATAATTAAAATACTCAATATAACAAAATGGTGTGGGATCCACAATTATGAAATTTTGATTCTACTTGTGTAATTTTGGCCAAATGATAAATTCTTAGAATTTTGAGTATCTTAATTTAACTAAAAAAATTATTAGTTATCGATTATTATTTTTAATCAATATGATTGTATTTTATCTCTAATTTTCTTTCATTTGAAATTCAAAATATTTTTATCTATCTATATTATCATATAGAGCACAACAATGTGAAACCTGCAATTGTGCAATTTTAGCTAAATGTCAATGATATGGGATGGTTAGTAGGCCCAGTCCAATAGCTGTCGACCCCCAGAATGCACTTCGAGCCCATCTTACTTGTTGGGCTGTCGACTTGTCGCTTATGTAATAAGCAAGACTACACCACTCAATTGTAAACCCCAGGTCAAGTGCACGTGCTTGATTGTATTTGATGAGAGGTCTTGAGCGCCACGCCCTCAGAGGCCATCCACTCCCAGAAACGAATTCGATGGTCGACCCAATGTCGATCAGGGAGGTTGTCCTAGCACCGAATCATAGCTTTGCTGCATTTAATACCCTAATAGACACCATGCCTTTGTATTAATAGCGCATGCCACCCCAGTACCATCTCTACCTTCACTCCTATTAGGAGGGGCGTCACCAATGTACTATTATGTCCTGGAAAGTAGGATATGTTACTACCTGAAAAATTACAGGGATGAGAGATGACCTAAAGCTCCCCATACAAGGACCTCATCAGTCAAATTCTTAGAATTTTGAGTTTTTTTTAATTCAATTGAAAATTTTTCATTCAGTTTTATATTTCATTTTAATACAATCAACTTATCTATTATAACTAAAATATCATGTTGTGTTCATCCAAAATTGCAATATAAATTTCTATCTCATAAGATAATTCAAAAATATATATTTAATCATATTTTTATCTCATTAAATAAGTTTATAATTTAAAAAATATTTTATAAGTATCATATTAAGTACTCTTATCACAAATTTAACTTATCACAAGATTAATAGATAAATATTTCATTTGTTTTATATATAAATTTTGTTATTTTATAATTATTCTTTTTACAATTTATTTCTACATTATTCATTTTATTGCAAGATTACTAGATAAATATTTCATTTGTTTTATACATAAATTTTGTTATTTTACAATTATTCTTTTTTACTTTTTATTTCTACATTATTCATAGTACAATTTTATATTTTTAATTGTAGGACTTCTTTCCTCAATTAGCATAATACAATGATGTTTCTTTTTTCCTTTTAATTAATTTAAAATTTATTTCATAGAACATTTTTAATATTTTTTTGAAGCACATCTTTATATTGTTTTTATTTTGTTTTTATTCTAAACTAATTAGATACTTTTCTAATATATTTAAATATTTTATTAACGTTATTACTTTATTATTTATTTAGCACTTATTTAAAATTAAAGTTCTTATGACCAACTTAGGATTGTAATTTTTATATTACTTAAAGTATCAATATGTAGTACTTTGTTATTTTAATTAATAATATTTTATATATTTATTTTCAATACTATCTTTAAAAAAATTTGTATGTTCATATAAGAATTTATTTTTGATATTGAATTTTTATTCTATTATTATTTTAGTTGTAGCTCCATTGATTTATCTAGATAAAAATATATATACTTCATATTTGAATAATGTGCTTCAAATAATGTGATGTTATGAAATATTTAAGAATATTATAATTTTATTAAGTTGTTGAAATTATTCCAATATTCTTATCAAATGAATAAAGAAATACTATATGTATTTATATATTTATAAAAAAAGATTCATTAAATTTATTAGCACTTGATTTACCTATTTCTAATTATGTGCATATAAGAAAGAACTGGTTTTTATTTTTTCTATATAATATCATATCCATTGACAAGTTTATTTTGATTGGTTGAATTTTTACTTATTTATAATATTTTTTATAAGAAAATTATTTTATTTCTCTTCAATAAATAAATTATTTATTAAAAATTATGCATACGTAGTTGAAAATCAAAATTTCATTGTTAAGTAAATACTTTTATGCAATTGATATATTTCATATATTGTAATTTATATTTACTTTGACAATATTGACTATCAAAACTTAAATGGATATATGAAGTAATGAAATTTTCTAATAAATATGAGCTCTAATAAATATTGACTTATTTTTCGTTTAAAGAGTGAGATTTTTTGTCTTTTTAATTTGATTATATATTTTTATCCAAAAATGCTTAAAATTTATCCCAAATAAATAGTTGATATCTAAGTTATTTCAAAACAAAAACCAATTTTTTATATTTAATAAATTTGTTGGTATGTATATAGATGCATTCACATTATTTATTTGAAGTAACACAATATTCAATTTGATGATGTTATTTTTGGTATGATTTACTTTTGGATTTCAACTTGCAATGTATTTCTACCAGAAAGAATGGATTTGTGGATATGGGATGGAACTTGCTACCAAGGAACAAACGTCAAGTCAGTTGAGAAGGTCCTCAGCTAAGTCCCTTCGATGGTTAAGTTAGTAAATCGACTTGAAGATATTTTGGCAAAGTAACAGTTTAGAGAGTGTAAGGCTTCTTATCATTATATCATGATGAAGAGGTATTTATAGTGTTTGCCTATGGACAAAAAGATGGATTTCACCTTGAAGTGCTTCTTACACTATTCTCAAGGGTAGGGACAGTTTAGGTCTTTTTGACTTGACCCCCAAGCTTCACAAGCATCTAATTGAACGAAAGGGGAAACCATACCACCATTAATGTAGAGGTGATGACATTAATGGCAGAGGTGATGTGTCGTCACACCAATTAATGCAGACAAACTTGTAGTTGGGGTGCTTTTAATATGGATGTGATGAGTGGCAGGGCTGACATTATTAACCATTAGTGCTCTTGGTGTGCTTATGTTGTCACCAAATTCGACCCTTACAGTTGAGTGACGTCCTAGGTAATAGAAGTTGGGTACACTTTAGGCTTGTTATGCCCAGTTCTACATGTAAGGTTGAATAGTCCCTAAAAGTCAAAAATAGCTCCAGGTTCTAGTATTTGTGATGATTATAGACTTATTAAACATGTTGGACTTGTGTTAGGCTTACCTATATCATGAGTTATCCCTACTCCTTAGTTCGACCGCAATTGAATCCAAGTTAAGAGTAGCAGAAATGATGAGAATAAGAGGCGGGACAAACTATTTTGAATTTGAACTAGAGGAGCATTGGTAGGAACCGTTATAGGCGGTTACACAAATATTTATGTAATGGTAACTAGTATTTACGTAATTATTAGCCGGTGTCTGGTTAGTTTTACAAGTTGACATTCCTAGGTTGGCTATAAATAGCAATTTTTACTATTTATTTTTCACTTTTACCATAATGATTTGAGGTCAAGCTATGAAGATTTGTGGTTGATTTTTCATAGATCCTTTATTTTCGTGAACATGATTTTTGTATGTTTTTCTTTTTGTACTTTAAATTCTATCAGCGATATATTGTAAAAACATGTCAAGTTCAAATTTTAATTCTAAGGCTATATGTTCAGTAGATGCCTCAACTAGCAGTGCAGGTTAGAGGTTAGAGTCTCCTAAACAGTCTGGAATGAATGTGGATGAAACAAGAATAGATGTAGGTGAGGAAATGGGTCCTTCCAACCTAAATATAGGTAAAGCGAAACCTTTTGAGCCTATAGTTGAGAAAGAGGGGTTAGAAATGGCAGAGGAAGTTCCCAGTTCAACGTGTAGGTTATTCATGATAACTCATTATAGTAACATCGTGTCGAAGATAACGTTGAATGATCTTAGGTTGATTAGGCAAAAATGTCATGTTCATGAGGGAATCTAACTAATTAAACCTAGGGTTGTAGATAGAATTAATGCAAACTTCCCCTAAGCATGTGTATAACCATTTTTGAGAATGCTATGAAATGCGATCTTAAATTCCCTTTGGCAAACCTAATAGCCAACCTACTGAGAGGTTTGCAAGTCTGCATAACCCAACTCCTACCTAATTGCTTCATGTTCATGTATAGCTTTGTTGTTTTAATGGGTATTCTCAACGAAGCTCCTTCTTAGGCCAATATCAGCTATTTATTCCACTTAACAAGGTCTCATAAGCCAAGTTTAGTGGGGAAGTTTGGTTTTATTATTTAACAGCGCAACCCCATAGAAAAGTCTTTATAACTTTATCCTCATCGCATGGTCAAAAATGGAAAGAGAGATACTTTTATGTCCAACCTCCCTCTAAGGTCGGTTTCAATATTTTGAGAGGGTGGATGAGGGGTAAGGTCAACCTGGACACAAGTGAGAACCTATCCTGGAGTAATGGTTTTTTTAGATCTCCTTGAATTCAGTGAGATAGAGGTGTCAAGTTTTATAAAGGAGAGAAATTTAGTTTTGGCGGGCATATTGACTGCCACATTGAGGTTCTATGCTAATGTGCATTTTAGGTAAAGATTGAATTTTGTAAATAATGTGATATATAATTTCTTGTTATCTATTTGATCAAAAACTGACCTTCTTCTCTAGTCAACTAATTATGAATTATGCAAGGTAAATCGCAATGTGCGAGAAGCAAAAAGTGCAATAATATGGAGAGGCCACCGCAGCTCGATGAGCGGTAGCTACACAAACTACTAAAATCATCCTAGTAGTTTAGGAGTATGAACTTGTTGTGTCCAAAGCACATGAGAGGTCAATAGTTTCTCTCAACTGAAGAGGAAAATAGTCAAGTCTATGAGGTAAAGCACCTGTAAAAAAACTGCGATTGAGAAGAGGAAGAAGAAGGCCAGTGAGCTCCTTGAGGAAGCATATGCCACTCTACCTCCTGATCAATTATGTAATTTGCTGATATTTCTTGAGCCCAATTTTGGAGAAAAAGTAGGGGTATTGAACAGGGCCACAATGATAGGCATAGGGGTGATGTCGATAATGCCGTTAGCAATTCTGATAGTTGGTCTTTTTGGAAAGGACCAAGTCAAAACGTTCATCCATGACCAACTGTCTGCTTTGAAGACTTTCACCTATCATGCAAATATGGTAAGGTTGGTGCTGAATTTAATTTTTATGTTAAGCAAAACTATAGGTAATATAATCATGTTGCAATTTACTTCTACAGCTCGGGCAATGGGGGTACAACCTTTATCGTTGCTATGAGCTATGTGAGACCAACTGGTTGAGGTTGGATGAGAAATGTGGAGAGTTGGAGAAAAAGTAAAATGCCTTGGTTAAGACCAAGGTCCAATCATTGGAGTCGAGGGTAGCTAAATTGACCAAGCAGCTCAAAGAAAATAATGTCAAATTGTTAACTGTTGTCGAGGGGAAAAGCCAGGCTAAGGAGCAACTAAGGAAGACATTAAATTCAATTCAAAAAGCCTTCGAGTTAAGTTGAGCACATGGCTATGAAAGCACATTGCGATACGCTCAAGTTAAGTTTTTTAAAGTGCTACCTGGGATTCGAAAGGAAGCCGTTCAACAATTTATGCTTTCCTCAGCCTTTATCAATGCGAGCGTAACATTTAGTATAAATGATGCAAAGGAGGCCTTCAACTATGCTATGAAGCAGTTGGTTCATAAGATATGAGTTTTGGCTCGAGGAAAAGGCCTGACTCAATGTGAACAAAGATGAGTGTCTTTTAGCCTTTTATGAAAATGCTTTTACTAAAAAGAGTGGTAAAGCTACTGTCACTTCTCTCCTTTAGGTTGTGGTTATGGGGGATGAGTTTGGGTTTATGGGAGAGTTCGCATTGAAAATATAGAACAATGAAGTAAATGTAGTAGACTTCTTTATCGATGGAGGTCGGGTATTTCTAATTGAGAAGGCGAAGCCTTCGCAACCTACTGGGGCAGCACAAGAAGTCTAGGGGTTGCCCTTAAATATAGATCTTGAATTGATCAAAGAGCTATTTAAGGTGGTCAATTAGGTGGCTAATAATGCCAAAGCATGACAAGGGGAAAATCCAGGGTCAAGTTAGATGGACTTCTCACTTTGTGATGTTTCTTTGTTGTTGTTTGTTGTTTGTTTTTTGTTTTTTTAATTTTTATATTTTTTGGAAAAATGTATGTCCTCGAGGGGCTTATGAAAAACTTTAATATTTATTGATATATCTGGTCGATTTGCATACTTGTTGCCTTATTTAATGTCCCTAAGATCGAAATCATATACTATTTATTAAAAAAGCATATATCTGATAATTGAGGCCGTTTTTAAATATGCAATGATTGAAGTTTCACTTTTAATTCTGAAAATCGATGTTTAATAGTTGAATCTCATAAATTTAATCATGCAACTATGAGATTAACTTGATAGTTGCTTAATAATTGAATCTTAACTTTAATCATGCGACTGTAGGTTGACTTGATAGTTGCTTAATAATTAAATCACAACTTTAATCATGCAACTGCAGGTCGACTTGATAGTTGCTTAATAATTGAATCACAACTTTAATCATGCGATTGCGGGGTCATGAAATAGTATTTATTAGAATAATGTGCTTTCTATGTAATGTAGTCTACACATAAAACCTCTTGAGGTTAATTGCGTTCTATGGTCTTGGTAGCTCATTCCCAAACATATTAGCTAGCCAATAAGAGTTGTGTTTTGCAACTTTAACCACAGAATAAGGACCCCCCCATTTTAGGTTGAGTTTGCCAATATTTTTAGAGACTTTAACCTTTTTGAGAACGAGGTCACCTACTATAAAAGATTTAGGTCTTACACCTTAATAATAATGCTTAGCCATGATCGACCTATATCTTTGTATTTTTATGAAAGCTTATTGCTAGAGCTCATCGATCACTTCTAGGTCAAATTATTTTTTAGCTTTGTTTCTAATCGAGCTATAGTGTATAATTTGAGCCGAGTGTTGAATTAATTCTGTAGACACAACTATCTTTGAACTGTACACTAAACTATAAGGGCTCTAATTAGTGGCCATTCTTGGTGTGGTCCAATAGGTTTAAAGGACTCTCCATAGATCATCCACCCAATTGGCATTGGAGCCTTCCAACCTAGTTTTGATATAGTCGAGAACGGTTTTATTGGTGACCTCTATTTGACTATTAGCTTGCAGATTTCCCACTGAAGTGAAATATTGCTTAATTCCAAGGTTCTCACACCACTCTTTGGTCCTCTTGCTTTGGAAATGGGTGCCATTGTTAGATAAGAGGACCTTAGGTATGCTAAAATGGCAAATGATATTCTTCCATAAGAAACTCTTTATTGCAGCGTCTGTGATCTTAGGCACAACTTCAACTTCAACCTATTTAGTGAAGTATTCAACCGCTACAATCATATATTTCCTTTGTCTAGTGGCTTTTGGGAGAAATCCTACTATATCGATACCCCACTGGTCAAACGACTATGTGATCTATACCAAGACAAGGGTCATAGTTGGTTGATGAGGGATATTAGTATAAATTTGGCATGATGGGCACCTTTAGGTAAATTCAACTGTATCTTTATTCAAAATTGCTTAAAATATCCACTCCTAATAACTTTAGATTGACCTTCTAAGTGATTTCCACAAATTCTTGCAGAGACTTCTTGTATAACTTCCTGCCCCTAACATGGCATCAGATACTTCAGTAGAGGTCTTGCAATGGACCTCTTATATAGTTGGTTAAACTCATCCATAACAAATTTCAATGCGCGTGCCTTCAACCTATGGGCTTCCTCCTTATTTATTAGTATATTCCCTTTTTCTAAGATAAAACTTAATCTCATCAATCTAAGTCTAGTCGAGGGTAATGACAATGAAGACTTGGTTCTATTGGATGTTGTCAATGGTAAGCTTATTCAAGACCAAAAAGGTAATGGATTTCTCTTTGGTGCTTTTCATTGAGCTAGTGAACTTTGAAAGTGCATATGCTTTTTCATTTTCTAACCTAGGCACTTGACTTAGAATGAATTTCTCGAATTGCTATTCAAGCTGTTTGACCTTAGTTAAATAGGTGTTCATAATCATTTCTTTCGCTTCAAAGTTTCCCCTAAACTATTCAGTAACGAGTTAAGAATATGTGATAGTTGTCAAATATTTGACCCTCCTATCCAAGGCTATTTTCATCTTTGTTGTGAGAGCTTCATACTCCAACTCGATGTTGGTGATAGGATTATTGAGTTTGATAGCAAACTATTATTCTTTCTCTTAAGGGGGAACATAATGAGATACCTACCCCACTTTCTAAATTTGTGGGTAAACCATCTACATGTAAAGACTAAGCCTACTATTTCTGCTCTTGAACGAAGGGAGGTTGATCTACTTTGCTATAAATTTTGCTAAGACTTGAGCCTTAATAGTGATGCGAGGTTGAAACTTGAGGTCAAATTCTCCCAACTCAATAGCCTACCTAGTTAACCTCCCTAATGTGTCGAGGTTGGAAAGTACTAGCTCTAACAATTGGTCTGTCAAAATAATAATAGTGTGTGATAGGAAGTAGGGTCTCAATTTTTGTGCTACTGTGATGAATGCTAGTCCAAATTTCTCGATTTTCAAGTAGTTATGCTCATGTCTTTGTAGAATTATACTAATATAATAAACTAACCCATACAAACTTTGTTGAGTAAACACCAAGACAGAACTAACCACTATTGTAGAAATTGCCAAGTACAAAATCAATACTTCCTTGATCATAGGCTTTGCTAGCAGTGGAGGCTCGATTAAGTATTGCTTGAGGTCGGCCAAAGCTCAATCACATTTTTTTGTCTACTAAAATTTTCTAGCATTTCTCTGAACCTGAAAGAAGGGCAAACTTTTGTTTGCTAAATGAGCGATATATTGACCAAGAGCAATAACTATCTCGACCAGCCTCTGTACATCTTTAATGTTCTTGGTGGCAGGATATCTTGTATAGCTTGGATTTTCTAGGGATTAGCTTCAATTCCCCACTGATTGACCATATATCCTAAGAACTTTCCACCTCTCACTCTAAATATACATTTACTCGGGTTGAGTTTCATACTAAAGTCTTTGAGTATGGAAAATGTATGATCTAGGTCAGACAAGTTATCCAATTCATCCTCTAATTTAATGATCATGTCGTCCACATACGTTTCCATGAATCAACCTATTTCATTTGAACATGAAGTTTACTAGTCTCTGGTATGTTACACCAACATTTTTTAGTCCAAATGGCATGATCAAAAAAATAATACACACCATTTGGAACCATAAAAGAAGTTTTATCCCCATCCCCATGGGCCATAAAAGTTTGATTGTATCCTTGGAAGGCATCCATCATACTCAGAAGGTTAGAACCTACAGTTGAATCAACCAACAAATCTATGTGAGATGGAGGATATAGGTCATTAAGGTATACTTAATTAAGATTAATGAAATCATTACACATTCTCCATCTACCCTCATTTTTAGGAACTAAAACTATATTACTTAACCAACTAGGGCATTTGATTTCAACTATATAGCCTACCTTTAGAAGCTTGTTGACCTCCTCATTAATAATCAAGGTCCTTTTAGCATTGAAAGTTCTCGATTTTGGCGGATCAGCTTGAACGATGGGTCAACATAGAGGTGGTTAACAATGACTTGGGGGTCGATACTTTAAAGGTCGATTCCTTTCTAAGCAAAAACATCAATATTTTTTCTAAGAAAATTGATGAGCATGCATTCCATATTATTCCCCAAACTTGCCCCTATCTTGGTTATTTTTTTAGGGTTACTCAGCTTGAGCTCAATAGTTTTGAACTCTTTAGTAAGCTCAACCCAGATGTCTTCCATCTTTCTCTTTTTATTGGTCCGTCTTTCCTCGGTGCTATTATCGAGATGTTTCTTGAGGGTTTCAATTTGGGTCAAATTTTCTAAGCATTAGCTTTGACTAAAATGGTGTAACAATACCATGCTTTCTTTATATTACACAATAACTCCCCAATTCCAACTGTTATTGGGCGTTTGGCAATCATATGATAAGTTGATACAATTGCTCAAATATCATTCAACATTGATCTTCCGATGATGGCATTGTAGGTGAAAGGCACATCAACAATAAGATAATTGATCATGAGGGTGCATCTTTAAGGTGCCTCTCCAAAAGAAGTAGATAAATTTACAGATCTAACGGGTACAATCTCGAATCCCCCAAATCCAACTAGGGGTGTTCTAATAGGGTCAAATTTTAACTTTCCTAGTTTTATCTTATCCAACATGGATAAAAAGATGATGTTTGTGGAACTCTCATTATCCACCTAGACTTTTTTGACTTCAAAGTTTACAATCTCCACAAAAACTACTAATAGGTAGTCTAGGTTGCTCTTTACACCTTGACCTCCTAAATGAGAAAGGTTGGAATCTAAAAAAAAAATATAGGCTAAGCAATTATATAAAGCTGGTAGACTAGTTTAATCTGGGCCAACTTGTTGGAGTCAAGATGTCTTTGTGCCTATTTTCTAGCTAACTTGAAGTCACCCCTCGGTTGGTCCTCCTGCAATTGTGTCTATTATGCCTCTCAAAGGGGGATAGTTTTCCTTGACTTTCTATTTTTCCTTATCTTCCCTTCTTCAGCTGACCGATCGTTCTCTATGGGGAGTCTGGTCAGTTTTAGACATTGCCTGTAAGGCTTTCTAGTCAATGGATTTCTTGAGGTGACCTTGTCAGATAAAGCACTCAATTTCATCTTGTAGATTGAAACAATCTTTCATGTCATACCCTTTTTAGCAATGAAAATGGCAATATTTTTTGGACTTTTTCTTGGCTTCTATCTCAGTCAGCTTTCTTAGCCTCTTCAAGAGGTTGTCATGCTAAATTGCAAACAAGACCTCTTTCATAGGGTGTAATTATGAAAATACTTTATCGAGGATCGATGACCTTCTTTTTGGTGTCTATCTTCCTTTTCTTTGCCCTTCTTCTTATTGGATTCTCCTCTATCAAATTTCATCTTATTCATTCCTCTTGCATCATATATTTTTCTGCCATGTCGAGAAGGTCCTCCATTGTTCATTGTCACTCTCTGATCAAAGCATTAACACATTCTTTATGCCTCAAGCCCAAGAATAAAATGTCAATCAGGAATTCAATGTGAGGGTTGTCAATTTTTAGAACTTCAGTATTAAATCTGGAGAAGAATTCTCTTAAAGATTCTCCCTCATTTTGTTTTACTTCATGAAGGTGAGCGTGAAGCAACTTTGCTTTTCTCATGCTAGCAAACTAGTGTAAAAATTTATCACAGAGCTAATTATAAGAGAATATGGATGCATGCTCAAGTTTGACAAACCATTCCAACGCTATCCCTTGAAAGGTGGTGACTGACATTTTTGCATGTATGTGGTCACTAAAGCCGTGTAATTACATCATATGCTGAAATTGTAGAAGGTGCTCATTTGAGTCAGTAGATCCATCAAACCGAGGTAGTTTGGTGGGCACTTTTACATTGAGTGCGATATGCTCATGAATAATTTCCTAGATAAAGAAAGATTCTCTTTCATAATGGAATCTGAAAGCATTATTAAACTGTGTTCGATTTAGATTTCTCCTTGAAATTTTCTCCAATCTTCTATTAAATTGCTAAATCTGATGTG
>JACGDI010005475.1:4674761-4701711 GCA_014898725.1 Jacaranda copaia | reverse complement strand
TGTTATTTTTGGTATGATTTACTTCTAAATTTTGACCTACAAGGTATTTCAACCAAAAAGAATAGATTCATGGACGTGGGATGGAACTTATAGCCAAGGAACAAATGTTAGGCTAGTCAAGAGGGTCCTCGATTAAGACCCTCCGATACTTAAGTCAATAATCGACCTAAAGAGATTTTGGCAAGATAACAGTTTAAAGAGTGTAGGGCTTCTTACCTTTGTGTCATGATGAAAAGGTATTTATAGTGTTTACCTAAGGACAAAAAGATGAATTTTGCCTTCAAGTGCTTCTTACAATGTTCTCAAGGGTAAAGACAGTTTAGGTCTTTTCAACGTGACCCCAAGTTTCACAACTATTCGGCTAAACAGAGGGGGAAACCATACCACCATTAATGTGGAGGTAACATCATTAATGGCGGAGGTGATGCAATGTCACACCAATTAATGCAGATAGACTTATGGTTGGAGCACATTTAATACGAATGCAACGAGTGGCAGAGGCTGGTATTATTCGCCATTAATGCTCCTACTATGCTTATGCCAACCTCTAGGTCGCCAAATTCAACCCTTGTGGTTGGGTCTGCTTTGGGTTTGTCGTGCCCAGTTCAACGTGTAAGGTCGAATAGGCCTCAAAGGTCAAAAATAGCACCGGGGTTTGGTATTTGTGAGGGTTATAAGTACATTAAGCATGTTGAGCTTGTGTTGGGCTTACCCATATCACAAATATTTTTAATAAAAAATTAATAAATAAATAATATTCAATTATTTGATCAAATAAATTACTTTAATTTATTAATTAAATTATTATTTTCTGGACAACTTCAAAGGTAACATTAAAATATTTAACAATCCTAATTATCGTTTATTATCATGACTTACTTAAAAAGTTTTTCAACTTGTTTGTTGCTTATGAAAGAGATAACAAATATTGTGTAAAATATCAAATCATTACCTTTTTATTAAAGAGTTTGAAGTTTGAGAAATTAATAATTATAAATTAATTGATATACAAGTCCTTACTTTATCAAAGTCTTTAAAATTCAATTATTTATACAATAATACTTTTAGATAAAATTATATATATAGAATATAACAAATAATTTTTTTGAAGAATTTGTTTCAAATATAAACTGTTGCTTCCTACAACAATTATAAACTCTGTATTTTATTTTTATTTTATTAATTTAAATCATTTTAATTTTTTTGCAATATAATAAAGGAGAACTTATTTTCAGTTATTTAAAAAAAATTCTATTATATGGAACGTATATATAGTTAGCATAGCTGAAATTTTTCAAAAGTTTGATAAATGACCACTTAAATAGCAAATTATATCAATTTTTATATTTTTTTAAAATATTTAATGACACTATTTTATAATTATATCACATACATTTATTGCAATATTTTTACTTGTGATAGTTCAAAAAAATATTTTTACATAAATTGATTATGTGAGATCACAAACAGTTGACCCAAAGTAAGTATCCATTTAATTATTCATAATTTTTATATTCTAATTATAAAATAAACTTATGAGAGATTGATATTTTATTTTAAACTGAATATTGAAAATTTACTTATTATTTCATTCATATACATAATATATGTTAATTGATAATTTTAAAAATAATAAAATAACTACATATATAAATAAGAATAAATAAATTTTATTTATCAGAGTTACATGGAATATTAAAAGATGTTATAGCTTATAAAAATTATATATTACAAACTACTTATTGAATTAGTTATCAAATAATTAATAACCTATAATAATGTAAGCTATTTTCATAGATAAAGTACAAAAAGATTATACATTTATTGTAACAAAAATATTTGACATTTGAAATTCTCAAATATCATGAAAATTGTAACTATAACTTCCACATTATTAACAAATCACACAAAAAAAGTTTTATATTAGAAAAGAAATTATTTGTTTATTTATCATATTAAAATATGTATGTATAAATATATATCTAATTTAAAAGGTGCATTTAGTAAAATATTACGCACCCTATTTTTATTTTCTTAATTAATTTATTTATTTTTAATTTTATCATTTTATAAATTCTTGTATAATTTATAAACTTAGCGTAAGCGTTTCTTGGTATTCTACTACTTATTTAAATACAAATTATCTTCAAATGTAATATTTTCAATTGAAATATTCATATTATTTTATTTAATCAGTAATGGATTTTCTTTCATTAAATATTAAAAATAATTACAATTCATATTTTAATCACACGAAGTAAAATAAATCATTTCAATCATATAATTATTGTCAGTACATCGTACCGGGCATATGCTAGTAGATATGTGATGCCATGATTTAGGCACACCAAAGGACAAAAAGCAAATTATATTCATTTGACAAGGCCAATGAATGGTTAAAGTATCACCTTAGTTATGTTCGTACCCTCAAAATATTCAAACAAAATATCCTAACTTTACCTTACCATATAATACTCAAAATAGCAAGACCTTAACTCTATCCTACCTTATCTAACCCAATACCTCCTAAGTCTAACTTACTAGACATACATTTTAAACTTTTAGTAAATAGATTAACTTTCTCAATATATATTAAAAACTTATTTGGCATACCATTCAAGAAAATCAACGTTTCTTAAATTTGATTTAATAAATATATTTAATTTAATCATTAAATTAAATTTAGTTAATCTTTACATTTACTTTTGAATATATAAAAAACCAAAAGTAGAAAATATATGTTTTATTTTCTCTCTCCTCTCCTCTGTATCATACTTTTTTCTTTATATTGTTTTCTCTTAAGTATTTTACTTCTTTTCTCTCTTTAACTTTATTCTTTCCACTCTTGTTTTAAATAGTATTTTATATAATATATTCCAACAAACATATGTAATCAGTTAAAAAGATATATTATTACATAAAACTGAATAAGTATTTTTAATTTTTTTATATATTGAAATTTATTATTAGTACACATTTAATTTTAATGTAGATAATTTTATGTTAATAGGTTAAATTTGAGTATCTGGTAATGAGTAATTTCTTGGTATACGATACATGAGTAATTTATGAATATGAAACATACCTAAATGTTGGAATAGTGTCCCACAAGCCAATTAGATTGGCCTTGTGAACTATTTTATTGTAAAACAATCTTGATTAAATGATATTTATTATATGGCCATCTTTATCATATGCTCTTTATTTACTTCACTTGTATTTGAATAAAGCCCCTAGATCACACAAGACTACGAGACTTGGCCACGCATTGGGTGGTGATCATGGAATAAGTTTTACAAGGTCATGATCCTAAATCTTCCAAGTCATAGGATCTTATGACACAAGGCATTTAAGATCCGGATAAACTTGCACTAACGATGCATGAATCTAAGAATTGGATGTTGCTCTGTTTCATAAGCAATCCCATATGAGATATGGATGCATGTTGGTGGGTGCTTATTAGAGAACAAGGTACTGAAGATCCACTTGAAGAATCCATTAGATAGTTACAGTGGCAAGTCGGTAGTGGTAAGCTCTCCTGCTTATACTAGTGTATATTATTAGTCATTTGACTTGAGGGTCCATGGTAACCTTGTGTTTGACCCTTATGCTTTGACTCTTCCTTGGTCACTTAGCGGGCCATTCGGGTAAAATTGGGCATGAGCTACTAAAGATGAAGGTTTGTAAGATTCAAGATGGAATCTCTTTGTGAAGGGCGAGTGCATCTCCTATGTGTTCTATAATGATCGATTCTCAGAAATTCTTATGCAAGGTGATGTAATTATTTGGGAGGGTGTTTCCAAAGATGAGGTCACAAAGGGAATCAAACATTCAAAATAGAAACACAGTATCGAAGCTGTTAGGGAGCCGACTAATATCTTGTCCTAAGCCTCTTTCAAAAAATAGGAGACGAAAGAACCATATTTGCATGGTACGCAAAAGTTAAAATAGCTCTTCAAGAGCAATCATTTCAGCCAATTAATTGGTTTTCATAGGCTTGAGGTTGGACATGAACCATGGAGATTAGCTACTCTTCAATTATTGAGATTAATTGAATTAAGTCGTTTAGTTTAAAAGAGTTTAAATTAGCGTGAATATTTGATATTCCAAAAAGCACAAGGAGTTGTGAGCCCTTGTCTAATGAATGGTAAAACCTAAGGGGTCACACGCAAAGGCCAATAACATGGTCTATTGAAGGAAGGAGAATTTTCTAAGAGTTAGAAAATTCATGATTGGTTTTGGAAAAAGCAAAATTATAGTCATTTTAACTTGATCAACTTAAATGCTAAATTGGTCAAATTAATTTAAAAGTTAGATTAAGATCAATTAATTAAGGATTAATTAATTGATGTCAGATAACTATCAACTGGTCAAATTTAATATATGGGTTAAATTGATTTTGACTAGCTTAAATAGTTAAGCATTTTGCATTAAAAGCGAAGCCAAATTATTATTAATTAAATAAAGTGTTTAATTTAATTAAGTTGGAGAGTTTAATTTTTTGAGAGAATGATTAAATAAAGGGTTCATTTAATATGAACTGGGATTTAATTGTAAGACATTTCATAAGATGAAATATGTGCTTCAATTAATATTCTTATTCACTAATCACAAGTTAGTGGCCACCTTGGCATGGACACTTGGCATCACCTCTTTGAGGATGGTATGTGCCCACTCCTATATATAGATATAGGAGGATAGCTAGCCAGATTGTGAATGAGGTGTGCATGCTTAGTGTGATTTTTTTCCAACAATATTGTGTAGTGGGAATCTAATTTTGTTAGCCTCCTAATATTCTCTCCAACTCCCTCCACCTTCCACCTCCATATTCCCATCCTTTCTTCCCTCATTCTATGCAGATATTCCAACCATTCTGTAGAGAATCGGCCATAGATTTGGAGTGTAGACTTTTACATTAGAGGCAATCTATTTTGTTGCTCTTGCTCTTGATTGGAGTAGTTTTGGGCAGCCAATTCTTGCTTATTCTGGGAGTATCTCTGGTGTTCTGACTGGGCTGAATTTTGAGTTATAGAATCCTCAAATGGTTGAGATGTTCCAGTAAAAGTTTCAACTAAAACGAAGGAGTCCATCTAACGAAAAATCGGTGCTGATTCTACTACACCTGTGAAGAGCTTGTTTTACAATTGGAAAGAGTTTTACTCTTGCTGTTCATTTTCTATTATCACCAAGGTATTTTTCTTTTCTAAATCTAAATATCATGCATGTCTAAATTCTTGTGGTGTTGTATGGGCTAGTTTATTTAGTTTTGTTTTTGTTTTTTTTATGAAAATATTTAGATTCTAGTGCTACACAAACCTACACCAAACCTATTACATTATCTTTAATAAATATTAGTTGGATATGAACTTAGGCATAACTTTTTAAGTTCGATTAGAATAATATCCTACTCATAAACAACCTATATTTAACAATACAATAAACCTACTATTTATAAAAGTTCCTAGCAAAATCATTGCACTGGACTGCTAAGGCTGTAATTGGTTATGGTTTAAACCACATATGTTTTGTCTAAAAAACATGAGATAGGACCTAGGCTATGCTTGGATGTGAATCTTTAGAACAAGTTTTTAGGGCATTGAATGGTGCAGTTTGAGAGACAACTTCTACCACACTGTGCAACTATTTTGTCTCTCTCTATTGCCTCACATTTTTCTCCATCTCTCTATTTCTTGCATCACTTTCCTTCCTCTCTTTTTCATTAATCATTTAGCAAAGAAAGTTCAAATAATATCTAAATAGAAGGAAAAAAATAAAAATAAAAACAAAAACAAAGAAAGAGGACGAGTCAAGGGTTATGGATGAGAAAAATAGTACCTATTATTTTCATAGTTCTTTTGAAAATGAATACTTATGGGCATGATTCATCGGAACGCTGTTATTACGGTCGAAATGGTAGAATCAGAACATGAATAAAGGCTTCCATTCCAAAGTTCAGATCTATGACAGAGATAATCAAGAAATGGTGGTAAATCGAATTTGGATTGACATAACAATCAACAAATAGGCTTAAAGTGGTTATATCAACAAGTTCTCAGATAAAATGGAAGAAAGCAAAAGATGGGATATGGTCGTTGGCTATTACGAGATGACATGTGGCTGGTGATAATCATGAAAGAGAAGGAATACATGAGCAAGCACAACACGAAGGAAACAAATTAATGGGAAAAAGCCGAAATAGAAAATCAAAAAAATTAAAATGAATTTTGGGGAAAAAAAAGATGGAAAAGGAAAATTACCCAAAAAAGGGAAAGATGAAAAATAAAAAAGAAAATGAATCTTCAATATTTAATTTATATATAATATTTTTAAATCATTTTTTATTCATTTTTTAATTAATCCAATTAATATTAATTTTATTAACCTATTACTCATGAAAATCTAAAAAAGATTTTTCTTACTTTGGATTTAATTATCCTCAATTTAGAAAATAATTGATGGCCCATTTTAAAACAAATTTTCAAAAATCTGAAATTTATTAAATTTACCTTTTATTTTAATTTTTTTAAATATAACTATTCTCAATTTCATATAAATCAAAACAAACCAAAATATAATTCTCATAAAATAATCCAATTCTCTTAAACATCTCATAAACAATCTTACAACCAATCACAATTTCACATTATATCAACTCATTACATCATAATAATTATTATTCTTTATCTCAAAATCAATCATAATCTCATATCCCAAACAATCATAGCCTATCGATCTATCTACATGACTCAACAATCTTATTTCACTGCTGGTGCAATACTGACAATACTGATGACAAGATCCAAATAGAACAACCCAATAAAAAAGAAAATGAAAGGGATATTGTATATGAAAATTAGTCGGGGAGTATAATGGTGTGGCTGTGCGAAACGAAGTGCCATTATGGAAAAAAACCAACATAAGAACACAAGAAAGGAAAAACCAAGAGCTAAATATTGCAATTTGTATAATTTTTGGTGAAAAGGACTACGTACTCCCCACAAAGAACCCCATGAATTCACATCAGAAGATTGTTAAGCCAACTTCCTCATATAGAGTTATATAATTGCTAGAGTACAAACAAACGATCTTTTTATTTCATTCGATCTTAACCGTTCTCAAGGCGTCGGGAACATATTATCACCATTTCACTCTTTGCAGTTCCACATAATCTGAAGTCATTTAAAATTTTTAAATTTCTTACATATATTTAAAAAATAACTCCCTTTTTAATATTTGTTTTCTGAAAAAAGGTCAAATCAAATAACTCTCTGCAACAGCGTAAATTTGGACAAATCATTTTTTTATTTTTAATTAAACTAGGTTAATTCAAGTTCCAGATGTATTAACCAAAACCACACGCTTGCCAACAGAAACTCAGTTCAATTAATCAATATCCATAGAGATTTTTATTTAAACAGAAATAAAAAAGAGAGAAAGAAAGAAAACAAAAATAATCCGATTGATAAAGGGAATGTCATCCAATAACATTGAAGCGCAACTCCATGGATTTGAAGGTGGAGAAGGCTCAAGTAGAAAGGATGAAACTTCAAAAGTACCTTCCTCTCCGCACAGATAAAATCTCAGGAATCATCGCCATATAGATTCCCAAGAAGAACTATGTGCGATATTTAATATTCACAAAAGTGGAAAAAGAGATGGCAATACATTGTTACTCACATGGAGGAGGAAGTAGAAGCTGAAGCCTGCAGGTTGCCTGCAAGGTAGAAATACAGAACTCTAATTCAAAAAAACCAGAACAATTGTCATTCTTTATGAAGGCCAGAGGCAGTTGCTCGGGGGGTTAGGTTATGCCCTAAAAGTCATGACTACCAAATTTTTAATTGACATATTTACCCTTGGGCATTTTCATGCTCCAACTACTATTAATAAGTGTTTATTTCGTTTTGATGTATTCTCTAATGCTTTTTTCTCATTTTTAATATTTTAATCCTAATTGTATAGAATAACTAGCATCTTATTATCATTCCACTTATACCACCTAATTGTTAAAGTTATATATATTTTTATTTTCTTTAGTAATTTTTTCATCTTTTTAATTTCTTATTGCATGTATTTATATTATTTTCCAAATTTTATCTATTATTAAATAATATATATATGTTGGTGACAAAAACTATCTGGTAGATGTATTGGGCTATAAACCACTGTGATTAACGACGTCGGTAGGTTGAGAACTTTGCTTTGGTAAATATCGAGGTTGAGTCCTGCAACTAATAACAAATGTTAGGCTAGTTGAGGGGCTCTCGGATAAGGCACTTTGACATTCAAGTTAGTAAATTAATTAGAAGATAGAATAGCAGAGTGGAAGCTGAGGATGATAATATGCATAACTTGTGAGAAACTAGCAATGGAGTATTTATAGCCTTGTCTGGGTGGTTGATATGTTTATGTTGCCCTTGTCTTGTAGAAAGGGCTCTTATGCTTGATAGAGGTCCTTTAAGTCTTCTCTCATTTTTGTACTATTTTAGGTGGCACCATATTCAGCTTCGTAGGACAAGGCAGTACATTGGGGGCCCATTTAGGCTTAGTGTGGCAAAAGAGGTGGTATTGAGGGCAGCATGTACCATTAATGTGGAGACACGCCGTCTATTAGGACAATCAATGCGACAGCAAGGTTACAATGCCGACTTAACCTCCCTGGTCAATAAATATTTGTCTATGGGCTATCTCGGGCTTTGGTTGATGATTGATACCCTCGTGCATTTAAGTCCCCCTGGTAGGATACCTTTGACCATCCATATCGGGGCAATCGATCGCACTGTGTCTTCACCCATACTCTAGTTAAATAATCCAAATGTTGATGGTTGCAATGAGGAGTGAGGTTGAGGGTGGTTAAATTGGGTTGATAACATGGTCAGCTTACCATCAATTGGGCTTGATGTGCAATTGGGCCACCCGATATCATATCTTTATTCTTGGTCGAGAGTTGTTAGGCTAGACTTGTTAGGTTATTCCATACCATAAGTCCCCCTACTTTTGAATTCTAATCAAGAATTTCGACAAGAAGGATTGGGAAGTAGTTGATTTGTGAAAACTAAAGTATAGTCGACTAGAATTTGGTGCATTTAATATGTTTGTTTCATTGGAGGACGTAAAGCGTCAAGCAACAACAGTATAATTATTGTAGCCATTTGGGGTCCCACATGCTGATGCTTATAAATAGATGTTGTAAAAACTCTCATTTTTGCTTTTACAGTTTCTTGTGAGGTCGAGTGAATCAATAACTACGCTCCTTACCAATTGCTTCCCGCTTTAGCCTTTCAAAATGCATTTATTTTTCAAATCCTTTTCTCAAACATATTGCTTTAATAATCATGTTGAGCATATTCAGTAATACTGGTAGTTAAGAGAGTGATAGTGATGCTACTAGGTCTAATCGGGTTCAAATTGCTAGGAGGGTAACTTAACTAACAAGTCCAGTAATAGTTCGACTTATAGTAATTCGAGCAGAGATCGTGTTGCTGTTGGAGGTAGTGTTGGGCTGAGTAATGTGCCAGTATCTCACGATCAATTATTCATTCGTATCTATTACAGTAAAATAGTATTTGAAATTACTCCCATCGACCTCGCACACATTAGACAGCTTTATCATGTTCCTTCAAAGTATGTATTGATCATGCTAGGGCATTTCAATAAAATGCATCAACTACCGGTCAGGTGCATTACTATGTTTGAAAAAGCTTTTAGGTGCGGGCTTAGGATTACTTTTGCTCAAACAATAATGGACCTATTGACAAGTCTAAAGGTCTGCATAACCTAACGTTTTCCTAATTGCTTTTTGACCATATACAACTTCGTTATGTCGATGTATATACACAGTTATCATACCACGTTCGCCAACTTTTCTAACCTTTTTCATCTTTCAATTTCCCAAAAGTCAGGCACACTGATAAGTCAAGCTTTTGTTATCTTACTGCTCAACCTCATCAAAAATTTCTTATTATCCGCTCATTATCCTACGATTAAGAGTGGAAAAAGTGTAACCTTTACATCCGAGCTCCTGAGGGTTTCAACATTCCTGGGGGTGGTGGAGGGTCATCTCGAGATTCTTGGGAACCTAATCCCAACTTGGTCAAATACCCTCATTCGGGATTTAGTTGAGTTCAATCAGATGAAAGTCTCAGGGTATATCAAGGAAAGAAATTTAGTACTGGCAGCCTTGTCACTGACTCAACTGGATTTACTAGTGGATGCTCAACTAGGCAGATGTCATTGTTTAACTTTCATTCAAATCATTTTTGCTTCAAGTTTGTGATCAATATTGATGATTTTTTATTGTTGTTGATGCAGACCAGGTCGAGATTATGAATTAAACTCAAGCATAAAACTTGGCGTGCACATAAAGGAATGAAGAGTACTGTTAGAGTACGATTGCTCATTGAGAAGCTACTACAATGATGGCATCGCAGCTGGGAGTAGTGCTACAAGCTTCCATCACTTCACCAATTCGACCTACGACGGCACCGACTAGCAGTCTCAATTCTCAATCGAAAAAGGTGTCGACTAAGCAAACAAGATTTACTCCTAAGAAAAGTATGATCGATAAGGGGAAAGGAAAAATAGGGGGACCCAGTCAACCGATCGGCCATGACCTTTCTGGGCGACGAAAAGAGGACCAACTATTTCAGCTACCCAAGTTGCCATCTCCTTGATTTGGAAATGATAGGGTGTTATCCGTGCACAATTTGTTGTTGATGCAGATTGTGGGTTCGACTAGGGTCGTGCCACCAAAAGTGATGATGGCCCGACTATTTGTGTCCAACCAAAGAAAGTTCATGGATTTGAGCTAAGATATTTTGTTGAGGGCCTTAACTTACCACACGAAAATAATAAATGACTTGTCGAATAGTACATTCATGTTGAATGTAGAATTCTCATCAACTAAAAGTGTTCTCTTTACAAGTGAGCCAATTGGGCTACCATTTTTACAAGAGGTTTGAGCTAGCCCTGGGCAATCGTGATCGACTATAAGAGGGAAGAGGGATGTCGAGCTGTTAAAGGTGCAACTTGAGTCTGTGCAGTCACAGATCGAGAAGCTGAACATAAAGCTCGAGTAGAGGAACCAACAACTCGAATTGATGGATATGTATCTCGCAGCCGCAATTATTAAGAAAACTAGAATGGACAAGCTTTTACTGAAGGCTAAGATGGACACACAACATGGGTATGATTCTAGTTGAATGCATGGGGTAATATGTGGCATTCTAATATGCTCGGGGTAAGCTTTTTAAAATGCTACCTTGATGTGACGAGAGGCCGTGCAGGAGTTCATGCTATGCTCGGTGTTCCAAGATGCCAGTATCGTATTCTCTCTTGACAATGCTAAAGATGCTTTCAACAAAGTGGTTTAATAGTTAGAGTACTTGGGCTACCATTTTCATCATGAAGACACGAAACGTCTTAATCCTGTACTAGATGAGTAGCTGAGAATGTATTTTGATCCTAACTAGGGCATCCTCAAGGAGGGGGCTACTTCATCGCCTGCGATTGAGCCTATTTTGGATACCCAAAGAAAGCTCATTAAAGTGACCAAAGAATTCGAGTTCACCAATGACTTTGCATTCAACATCCGTGATGGCAAAGTTAACAATGCTGATTACTTCTCTCCATTGAGAAGCATCTATTTGGTTGATGAGGTAAGGCTTTCTCAACCAGCACCTCCACCTTCTATCATTGTGCCTTAATAGAAAGTGAAGTGTCTAGCAATTATTCCTATCCCCTCAAGTGATGAGCTCAACCAAGCTATTGACAAAGGTGCTCGAGTTGTGCAAGTTGAGGGAGCTGGATCTAGCTGACCATTTTATGTTCCCATTTGTGGTCATCCTGTGAGGTGTTTGCTTTTGTTGTTATTGATGGCATCGTGTCTCTCTCTTTCTCTCTCTCTCTCTCTCTCTCTCTTATTATAATTAATGGTTCTAGGATTAATGAAATTTTAGTTTCCACTTGTCGATATACATCTTATTTGTCTTTATTTCTTTTTAATGCTTTTGAACTCATCAAGTACCAAATGTTAGAAGTCGGCCACCTAAGTAACTTAATTTCAGATAAGCAATCACGGAATATAATTCAACAAGTATGTGGTCAATTTAAGGATTGTTTGGCTCAACAAATAATGAGATTAATCCAATATGCTTGTTGAGTCTTTGTCGGTTTGAAATTATTTTTTCATGATTAAATGAATACTCTTGGTGAACCAACTTTATTAGCTTAATGTTTGGAATTATATCAACTTGATTTTTTCACCAAATTATCTTTGACCGTGGGGTTGAATCTTGGAGTTGAGTGTGTTTATCTTTGATTTATGAGTCAACTATAAACGATGAAATCATTTATTTAACTAAGTTAAAGTGCTTTGGTTTCATGGTTTGAAGCCATTGTAGAGGTCAATTTTGGGATCAATCATAAATGATATATTCATTTATTATTTAATTAGGCTGAAATACTTTATTTTGTGACTTGAGGCCATTGTTCTGACTGACTGCGAGGTTGATTGTAAACAAAGAACTCATTTGTTCATTTAATTGGGCTAAAAAGCCTTGTTTCGTGACTTGAAACTATTGTTCTGGTCAATTGGTCAACTATAAATAGCCATGTTGTTTATTGATTTAGGCTGAAAGCTTGATTTGATGACAGGAACAAGTAACTTGTAGGAAAAAAAGTAGTTTTATTGATATGAAAAGATACTTCAATACAATGGAGATGAGGCTTTTAGTCTCTTTGCATATAGAATTTTTTCAAATTCACAGTATTCCATGGTTGGGAGAGTTCATTGCCAGTTATATCCGCAAGTTGGTAGGTGTTGTGCTTCACTACTTTGACCACAAAATAAGGGCCATCCCATTTTCGATCAAGTTTTCTTACATTCTTCGACACCTTAATTTTTTTTAGGAAAATGATGTCTACCTTGAAGCCTCTTGGTCTAACTCCTTTACTGTAATGTTGTGCCATCTTTGACCTTGATGAGGTTGAAAGCTATTTTACTTGATTGGGTTGTATTTGGGCTAATTCAACCATGGTAGTCGAATGATCTACTAGTGAAATCTTCATAAGCTGAGATTTGTAACTACTAGCAAACGTCAGACTAGCCGAGGTATCCCCAGCTAACACACTCTGACGCTCAAGTTAGTATTAGTCGAGTAAAGGATTTGAGTAGTAGTGTAAGAGGATATAGTAAAACTGACATACTTGGAAGGTGGTTAGCAATAAGGTATTTATAGCCTTCTCTAGGTGGATGATATGTCTAAGGTGCTCTTATCAAGTGTAGAGGGCTTTTGTCCTTGCCTAAAAGCTATAGGTCATTTCTCATTCCTATACTATTCTTGGTGGCATTACCTCTTATTTTCTTGAGAGAATAGTACTTTGGAGACATGTCTCCTAACAGAGTTGGTGGCAGAGATGGTACTGGGATGGCATGCGTCATTAATGTAGAGACATGCTGACTATCAGGGGATTGAATGTAGCAAAGATATGATTCGATGCTGGAGTGAGTACTCTGGTCGATGGTGATTGACCATAGAAAGTGGTCGACTAGAAAAATAGCTGAATGGATTGGATAGCTTAAAGTCTCCCGTTGAGTAAGGTCGAGAACCATTCACTCAACCTCGCAGTTATGGTCGAGTGGCTCAGCCCTGACTATTGTATAGGCGAATAAGGGATGTTTGACAGCCCAGCTGGGCTTGAAAGCGCAATTTGGCTTTAGATACGAAGTGGGCCTAAAAGCATTTTTTGGAGTCGATAACTGTTGGGCTATTCAATATCAGACCTGTAATGTTGTATTGTAGTATAAGCTTGTTGACGTTGTTCGTTGATTGTTTCCAAGTCGAATTTTCTTTCCAAATTGTTCATAATTGGATTATAGTGTATTACTCAAGCAGTATGTTGTATCAATTATGTTGGAACGATTACTTCGGATCCATAGACTAAACTATAGGGAACGTGACCAGTGGCTATTTGAGGGGTAGTCATGTAAGCCTATAGTATACTGGGGAGGTCATCTGCCAAGCTCACTTCAGTTCCTTCAAGTTAAGCCTTGAGATAGTCGAGGATCATTCTATTCGTGACTTTTGTTTAGCTATTAGCTTGGGGTTTCCCTATCGAGGTGAAATGTTGTCGAATCTCGAGGCTCTTAATCAGCTTCTGGTGTTTTTACTTTGGAACTGTGTTCAATTATCGAATATCAACACTTTAGGTAGACCAAAAGATAGATAATATTTTTCTATATAAAATTTTTGATGACTACATTGGTTATCTTAGGGATTGTTGTCTTCAAAAAATGCTCGATGATAATTTTCATGAACTTTCTCTAGCCTGTGGTCTTTAGAAAAGAGCCAACTATATCTATTCTCTACTAGTCGAATGGCCATGTGATCTGAATAGGAACCAGCATTATGGTAGGTCATAGGGGAATGTTCGAGTAGACATGGTAGGATGAGCATTTCTTGGCGAAATCAACTACTTTCTTTAACAAAATTAGCCAAAAATAGCCATATGTGATGATTTTGTAGGCCGAGATCGTCATCCCGAATGATTATCGCAGATACTTAAGTAGACCTTGCATAAGACCTTGTGGGCTAGCTCTAGTGCCAGGCACCTCAATAGTGGTCTAAAGATTAATTTCCTATAAAGCTGACCATGATCGTCGAAGGCAAATTTAACTTTTTAGCCTTTGAGCCGATATGCCTAGGCCTTGTCCTCTAGGGCTATTCCATCTATTAAATAGGCCTTATCTCGTTTTGCCAGAAAAGTTGCACATCTTTGATCTGCTCCATCCAGTTCCAGTCGGGAACACTAATGGAGGGCTTGTTGGTGACTAGAAATGTGATTGTTCTGTCCCTGGTCTCCTTGGTCGAGTTGGTGAACTTTGATAACATGTCAACCTACTTATTTTTTGCTCAAGAGACCTGGCTGAGAGTGAATTTTTTGAATTGGTGTTGTATCCTTTTCACCTCAGCCAGGTACTTAATTATTGTGGTTTCTTTGGCTTCAAAGTTCTCTTCAATCTGTTCTACGACTAGCTAGGAATCAGTACTGACTGTTAGCTGTTTGACTCCTCTATCTATGGCCATTCTCATGTCCACAAAGAGGGCTTTGTATTCTGCCTCATTACTTGTTGCAAGGTAGTTGAGTTTTACTGCAAAGTCATACTCCTTTGCCAGTGGAGACCGTAAAGAAATGCTAATTTTTCCCCTTAATGAAGTAGCGGACACATCGATGTGTAAAGTCCATAGAGGGAGTCTTGGTCAAGGAGGTCAAGCCTTTCAATAATGAAATCTACCAACACGTGTGCCTTGATAGTTATTTGAAGCTAAAAAGCAAAGTCAAACTCTCCTAATACGATGGCCTATTTTGTCAATCTCCCCAGCGTATCTATTAGTTCTTATCTCAGTGGCTAATTTGTCAGTAGGATAATTGAGTAAGACTAAAAGTAAGGTCTCAATTTTCTTGTTGTAGTGACCAGAGCAAGGGCGAATTTTTTTATCTCCAGGTATTTGAGCTCGGGACCTTGTAAAGCCTTACTGTAGTACTACACAGGTCGATGGGTGTCCTTTGTGGTCAAAACCAAAATTGAACTGATTGCCACCAATGAGACTGCAGGACCTTTCCTATCTATGGTTTGGCTAACACCAAAGGCATTGAAAGATATTGCTTTAGTTCGACCAAGGTGTGGTCACATTGTTCTATCCAGTAGAACCCTAATTTCCTTACATTTCTTAGGATCTTGAAGAACTGTAAGCTTTTGTTGATTGGTCAGGCAATGAATCAACCCAATGCTATGATTCTCTTGACTAGGCGCTAGGCATCCTTGACTATTTGAGGAGGTGTGATATCCAGAATAGCATGGAATTTCTATAAGTTTGCTTCAATACCTCTTTAGCTGACCACATAACCTAAAACTTTACCTCTCCTCGTCCCAAACGTGCACTTGTTAGGGTTAAGTTTCATGCCAAATGCTTATAATGTTATAGTGGAGGTTGGTTAAGTGATTTTTGCTTTTTCTATTTTGACAATCATATTGTCAACATAGACTTCCATAGTCTTCCCGATCTCATTATTGAACATAATGTTCACTAATCTTTGATATGTCGCTTCTGCATTTTTAAGCTCAAAAGACATCACTAAAAAGTAATACACCCCCTTGCAGACAACAAAAGAGGTCTTATCCCTATCTTTAGGTGCCATAAAAATTTGGTAATATTCTTGAAATGCATCCATCATACTCAATAAATCACAATCAGTAGTAGAATCTACTAATGAATCTATACGAGATAGAGGGTAAGGATCTTTAAGGAAAGCTTTATTTAAATCGGTGAAATCCTTGCACATACGCCACTTGCCCTCATTTTTAGGGATAAGGACTACATTACAAAGCTAATATGAATATTAAATTTCTACATATAGCCTGTCTCTAAACATTTATTGACCTCCTCCTCAATGATCTAGCATCACTCGACCCTGAAGATTCTTATTTTTTGCTTTATCAATTTAAAAAAGAGATGAGGTCCACATTCAAGCAGTGGATGATGACATTGGGTTGATTCCTTGGAGGTCGAAAGCTTTGTAGGCAAAAACATCAACATTCTTATTGAGGAAATCAACCATAAGCCACTCCATGTTTCTTTCCAGATCCACTCCAATTCTAGTTATCTTGTCAGAGTTACCTGGATCCAGCTCAATTGTTTTGAACTTGCCCACAAACTTGACCTTATTTTCTTTTAATTTTCTCTTCTTGCTTGACTGCCTCTTTTCGAGTTTCGCTACTAGGGCATCCTTTGAAGGTTTTAGTTTAGATCAATTTTTTTGTTCATTTGCCTCAATTGAGATTATGTAGCACTATCGAGCTTTTTTCATGTTGTAGAGGAGTTCACTCGTTCCAGTGGTTGTTGGAAATTTAACCTTCATATGATAGGTCGAGATAATGGCAGAAACGTTATTCATATTTGGTCGTCTAATGATAGCATTCTAAGTGAATGGCACATTGACAACTAGGTAGTTAACCACAAGCGTTTTGCATCAAGGAGCCTCTTTAAATGATGTAGACAAGTTTAATGACCCCTTGAATCTGACAAAAGGGGTGTATACTAGATCGAACTTTAGCTTTCCCATATATATCCTTTTTAAGGTCAATAGAAAAATGATGTTTGTTAAGCTCCTGCTGTCGACTAGTATTTTTTTGATATCAAAGGTTGTGATTTCCATAGATACTACAAGGGAATAGTCTAACTTGTTGTTGGCCCTTGACTTTCCACATGATTAAGGTTGGCATCAAGAAACAAAATTAGTTCCAAACTGGTTGAGAGTTGGTAGATTATCTCAACTAAAGTAGATTTAGTTGACTCTAATCTATGCTAATTCTCCCTTCTAGCTAATTTCGAATTCCCCTCAATTGGGTCTCTTACTATGGTGTCAATTATTCCTCTGAAAAGTGGGCAAAGATCATGGGTAAGTTTTTTCTCTTTATTTTCCTTCCTTGGTTAACTGACCTTTCTCTATGAAGAGTCTGGTTTGTTTTACCTGCTTCTTGTGTTGCTTACTTGTCAACAAATTTCTTCAAGTGGCTTTATCGAATGAGTTTTTCAATCTCATCGTGGAGATTGAAGCAATCCTCAGTATTGTGAACCTTCTGCCTGTGAAAATGGTAATATTTCTTAAATTTTCTCATAGCCTTTATCTCAATCAGCTTTTTGGATTTTTTGAGGAGGTTGTCATGTTGTATGGTGAACAAGACTTTCTTTCTAGCAATATTGAGGGGTCTGTAATTATGGAAATGTTTGATCAGAAATTGATGAACGTTCTTATGTTGTCAATCATCTTTCTCATTCCCTTTTTTCTTATCAATTTTAGAGTTGGCCATATTTCAGCTTGTTCATATCCTCTTATATCATTTATATCTTGGTGAAGTAGAGCAACTTCTCTATCATCCTCTGCTTCTCCCTAAGCACCATGTTAGCACATTCTTTATGGTAAAAGCCTAAGAAGAGCACATTAATCAGATCTCAATCCACGGGCTATCAATCTTCAAGACTTCTGTGTTAAATTTGGTAAATAAATCACGAAAGGACTCTTCCTCATTCTGTTTGATGATGTGGAAGTGGGAGTGAGGGAGGTTTGCTTTCCTTTGGCTAGCATTGATGGAAGAACTTATCATATAGTTGGTCATAAGAATATATCGACTCCAGCTCTAATTTTACAAACCAATCAAGCACAATCCCTTAAAAAGTGGTGACCAACATCTTAGCATAGATATAATCGTTATGTCCATGCAACTACATTATGTGTTTGAACTATAACAGGTGCTTGTTTAGGTCCGGTGAGCTGTTATATATGGGCAACCTAATAGAGACCTTAGTGTTGATAGCAATGTACTCGTTGATGATTTCTTGGATGAATGGCGAGTCTCGCTCTTGATGAATCCTCGGGTTGCCATCATAGTCGAGGTTCCTCTCAGAATTTCTCTTTGAAATTTTCTCCAATCTTTTGTTCAGCTGCTACACTTAGTGGGATACCTTTTTCCACTATTTTCTGTCAGCTTGTGACATGTTTTTGTCTGATTGGGACTTCTGGTGCTTGACTCAATTGCATTGCAAGGCTCGAATGGGTAGAGCATAGTGGTTGATTGAATTTGCCACATCCTCCTTGGGGTTTGGTCAAGTTTCTTCTCTTGGAAATCACCTGGACTGTCTTCTTGCCTAGTCAGTTGTTGCTTGGATTCTGATCAAGCCTAATTTTCCTTTGGAGGTCTTTCCCTATGCTAGGCAGGTGGGGAAGTTATGCTAGCCACTGGTTTGGATTGGTCGTTGTGTTGATTAAGGGTAGGTGATAATTGAGCAGAGATTTGAGCAGAAATTTGCCTGCTTATCAACTGCATGAGTTGGGGTATGGTTAGGGTGACCACTTGCTCTGGTTGGGCACTAGGTCTCTCTAAGTCAGGTTCTTGAGGTTGAGGAGAAGTAGCTGATCTCCAATTCTCCTCCATTTCAGATATAGCTCTCATAGTGTTAACTATTTTACATGATTACAGACTCGAGTTTCCCATAGACAGTATTGAATAATGGTGATAAAAACTATTTGGTAGATGTATTGGGCTGTGAACTACTATGATCAACCACATTGGTAGGTTAAGAGTTTTGCTTTGGTAAATATTGGGGTCAAGTCGTACAACCAATAACAAACATCAGACTAGATGAGAGGCCCTCGACTAAGGCACTTCGATACTCAAGTTAACAAATTGACTAAAAGATAGAGCAGCAAAGTGGAAGCCAAGGATGATAATGTGCATACCTTGTGAGAGGCTAGCAATAAGGTGTTTATAGCCTTCATGGGTAGTTGATGTGTCTATGTTGGCCTTGTCATGTAGAAAGGGCTCTTGTCCTTGATGGAGGTCCTTTCAATCTTCTCCCATTGTGTACTATTCCAAGTAACACCTTCTCCAGCTTCTTAGGACAAGGCGGTACATTGGGGGCACACCTTGGCCTAGCGCGACAAAAGAGGTGGTACTGAGGGCAACATGAGCTATTAATGCAAAAGCATGCTGCATGTCAGAGTAATCAATGCAGCAACAAGGTTACAATGCTGACTCGACCTCTCTGGTTGATAAATATTTGTCTTTAAGTCATCCCCAAGATCTGGTTGACGATTGATACCCTCGTGCATTTAAGTACCCTTGGCAAGATGCCTTTGACCATCCACATCGGGAAAATCAACTGTGTTGTGTCTTTGACCATACACTAGTTGAAGAATCCAAACACTGGTAGTTGCAATGAGAAGTGAGGTTGAGGGCTGTCAAACTAGGTCGATGACCTGGTCTGCCCACTATCAATTGGGCCAATGGCCAATTAGGCCACTTGATATCATATCTTTGTTTTTGGTCAAGAGTCATTGGGCTAAGCCTGTTGGATAATCCCATACCAATATATATATTGAGTGTTCAGCACCCAACAAATCAAATAATTAATAATAAAGATACATGACAATGATGGCAATGGCATATATGGTAACCCTGATTTCTAAATTCGAGTCTCACTCTAGGTGAGCATGTGACTTGACTGGTTCATGTTTTTTTCCTTCTTCTTTCGTGTGTGTGTGTGTGTGTCAAAAGTCATGTAAATCATTTTAATAATAAAAATAGAGAAGAATATAAATGTTTATTTTCCAAATAGAGTTTCTTCTCCAAATCAAATACGAGAAATCCAAATGTTCTAAAGATTAACATCCCGTTGGTTATATTTTTATTTTCATTTTTTATTTTCAATATTTTTAAAATTTGAAAAAATGGTTAAAGAAATGAATTGAAAATAAATTTACATTTGGATATATTATTTGAAAAGTAACATTATAGATAGAAAGAGGTAGTAAAAATGATAATATAAAGAAGTTATATAAGTTATTGAGAAAAAATATTTAGGTTATTAGAAAATATTTTTGGAGAATAAAAAAGAAAAAATGTCTAGTAAAAATGCATATAAATTGATATATTTTAATTATCAAATAGTAGAAAATATAAAAAAAATTGAGAATAAAATCAGATGAATCTTAAATTACAACAGTTCTAGAAAAAAAAAAAAAAAGGGATCTGTACGTGTAATATTTTAAAAAGGAAGTTACAATTACAAAATACAGTGGTGAATACAAGGTTGGCAATATGCTTTGGCGAGCTTGGTGTCCAATACCACATAGCACCAGTTGAGGGAGCCAGGACAACGGCCTAAGCACATAACTAGTTTCCAATATTATATTTAAATACACAACTCTTAATACATTATATAACATGAAAAATTTATGTTATTGAATCACAAACTACTTGACGCAACTTACTTCCAATATAAACAGTAACTTTTTGACAAATAAAAATTTTGCGGACTTGGAATTGTGAAATCCAATTTTGAGCATTACGAAAATTTAAAACAATGATTATATCAAATACATATGATGTATTTGGCTCGAATATGCTGATTGTTTGAAATCCAATGAGAAAAAATGTTGAATTTAATTAAACTGTACTCGTAACCCTAAATAGAGTCAGCTTCTGAACCAGTGAGGGTAAGTGCAAATAACCATGAAAATTAAGCGTCACGCAACGCATACCAGTTCGATTTGCTGCACTTGGCTCCCCCCAACTCCCCGCTGCATATTGAATACTGAAAATTGCCACCACGCTTTTAATTCACTCCACGTTTTTATGTAAGGATAAGGATCTAATAGCACCATATAATGAACGCCCAACATTTACCAAGATTTTATTTAATATATATATATATATATGACATTAAGGTAACAGTACGCTCATCAAAATTTTCCAAATCTCGTATGAGTCCACAAAGAGGGAATCTATCTTAAACCCATCCTTGTTTGTCTACAAGGTACACACATACACAAAATGGTCTAATCTTGATTGTTATTCACTTCTTAACCGGCATATTCAAGCAGACCCCATATGCAAAAGCAAAATATATTTTTGTAGTACAATACAAATAAAATCAAAATCATCTTTTACACCAACAGGAGAGGATGCAGCACAAGACGAAGAAGAGGAGTTTCAAGTTTTTAGTATAAGACAAATAAAATCAAAATTGCAACTTCTCCGATATTATACTACATGCATAACCCACTTCTATGGACTCAACCCCACTTAATATGCTATCGCTGCTATCAAATATATTTCTGCATTCATGGAAACAAATATATCTATAAAAATAAGTTTCCTCTTTAAATTTCCCCAGCCTAGTACATCATAAAAATACATCCTAAACCAGCTTATATCAATCAAACCTGAAGATCTGCCAAAACCCAACAACTTCACTTCTCATGACTAGCAAACAAGTATAATGGACATCTCCAGACAAAGAACCTTTAATATTACATAGAACATAGCATAGTCTCGGCTGTTGCCTTCAATGGATTGAAATGGCATGATTGCTGTCTCAACAACATCAATCATAACTAGCATTCAAGAACTTTAATAGCTCATTTCGATTGTTTTCGGCCAACTTATCCTCCTTCGTTTTCTCAAGCTTCAACAATATCTACAACAAGAAAGCATGGCATCATGCTTATACCCATATGTAATAGCACGAAAAATGTGTTAATATCTGCTTCAATAGGTGCACGGCGAGTAGTGAACATACACCAGCAAACTTTTTAAATATTATAGTCAACTTTCTTAAATATATAAAGTTTTCCAACACTGAGCATCTCTCTCTGTGGGTATTAGAGATCAAACGGCCAGGTTCTTGTGCCATATCTCTACATAAATCATAGTAATTAAGAGACGTTTTTAAGCACCAATCAATTCCCTTTTTTTCCGGACAATAGTAGAAACCTTCCATAAGGTTTGATCTAAATGCAGATAAACCCTCTCAACTCATTGAAATTATATCCACCTCTCCTAAAACTAATTGCTGTAAGAAAAATGAAATTTTACCCCTCACTAATAGGTACATTATGTTCCCTAAATGTCGGTTTGTCAAATTGCAATTACGTTCCTTCAAAATTTCCATTTTGCAATTAGACACTAGTGTTTTATCCAAAAAATTAAAAATAAATAAATGAGAAATCTTAAAAATTCAAAGGCATTTTAGAGCCTACACACAGATGTCCAAATCAAAAGAGCAAAAAGGGGCATGTTTCTTGATCCATGTTTCTACATGCATGTAAACCCACATAACAAAGAAGTTTCTTATTCAACAATTAATAATCAGCTTTTAGAAAAATAAAGATATTAACTAATGAAATAGGGACATTAGAAAAAACCTTCCACAAGGTTTGATCTATATACAGATAAACTCCCTCAACCTTTAGAAATCAAATCCACCTCCCTTGACACTTACAACCATCAGAAAGGTTTGAATATTCTACCCTTCGCTAAAAAATGCACTACCTGCCCTTAACATCAACTCAAATTATAGGGATCTCACCTAATGAATGGATATAACTGCAAGATGACAACATATTATTGGAGACAGAGGTAATTTCAGATACCAGAAGGGGAGCCCACTTGTATTTAGAGTGAACCTCAGGAAAAGTTACTATAATCTGCTTCACTATAGTAAATATTTTAGAAAATGAAAGCCTTCACCATTTAATAAATTTTCAAAGCCATCTTTATTTCACATTCAAAGTCTAAATATTCATTGACTCAATAATTTAACATGATAATTTTCTTCACAACATAGTCATAACTTTCTAGTAGACTCATACACATATATAAGCCCACCCCCAAAATTTAGATTCTTTAATGGTTTAACTAGAATAAGTCTTGCACTTCATTGCAATTAATCTTATTCAGATGCAAGATGGGTAAGGGGTTTTATTTTGAACCACAGACCACAAGCAAACGCAAAAATCATCTGTTTTCATGTTGTCAAATGCAAGATAACACATTTTCCGCTTAAACGCAGTGATACTTCTACATGCAGAGGGAGGGATAAGTCGCACCTTTTTCCCAGAGACAACACTGCGACGAGCACCATCATCTTTGTCCCTTCCCAAGAACTGGATGAAATGTAAAAGTACATTAGCAAAACAAACCTCTGTCCACTCCTTTAAACTATCCACTTTTATATGTTCATAAGTGAGAGTGAGGGGCAAGGGGAGCCAAACCAAATTTAAATAGAAATAAAAACCTTAGAAAGCTGCACAGGACCACTATTCTCCTCCTGCTGCTTCTGTATATGCCTCATATTTGCAGGATAAAACCAAGCCAGAAACATCCGGGCAAGCCAATCAAGAGCCCAGTCATCATGTCACAGACACCAGCTCCAATTTCGAAGAGCCATTCATAAAAGGCAGAAAGTACTTTAAGAACTTCATACTAAAGAATAATATGCATATATGAAAAGATGTATGAAAACAAATATAAGCCAATAGATAGAATCTCAACTTTGAGAACATTTAGCCCTTAAAAATTCAAAAACAAATTATGCTCCAGCAAAATGTCCCATCACAAAATAAAGATCCAGTGACCAAACAAAACAGGACAAGCTAGAAAGAAAATACATTCTCTACCTCTTTATCTTTTTGTTTATGGCGTCTATGGCTGTGACTTTTTCCTTTATCTTTATTCTGAAATGCAATCAACCAGTCAATTGGTAATCATGCATGACAAGATATATTAATCAACAAGTCAACAAACTCTTTAGAATAACCACCTTCTTTGATCTGTCATTTCGTTTATGCCTCCTTGAATGATGGGATGCTTGATGTTCACTATCAGAAGAACTAACATTCATATAAGGAATCAAAAAAGAAGATTTAGTAGACAAGTCTGCCTGCAATCACTTCTGTCTTATAGCAACAGTATTACATAAAGAAGCAGGGTGAAAATTTTTAATAACATTTTCAGTAGCTGAATTGGCTAAAGATCTTATGCAGGTTAAACTTCATTATCGACATAAACATCATTGACCTTGTTTTCAATGCCGATATGACAAGCATTGTACAAAACCCATGGCAGTTTATTTTTCACAACTGACATAGATAAACAATGAGATCTGGCATCATGCGAAGCTTTAGTGTATCGGTTAAGCTTTTTCTTGCTAGTTTTTGGGTGCTCTCTGTCACTAAAATTCTTCATTAGCTAACTAGAAATAATTTTCTTTGAAGAGATTGGTCAACTCAACTCCACATCCTCATATGATAAGATCAGAAAAGATAATTATAGGAATAGACTCTTGACTTAGTTTGTAGTCTAGGATTTCTATAGCTTGGTCCTGCAAACAAAAGCACCTTTTTAATAGCAAAAGACAACAAAGAGCACTTTAGTGCTTCAAATTTCAACTAAGCCTTCAAAATCACTAAGCCTTCAAAATACACATCACTAAGCCTTCAAAATCAGGGAACAGATCCAAGGAGACTCCATTTATAATTGGGTATATTACACTAACACCCCCTCAAGTAAAGCCTAATTATGCAAACCACTGTTGTTTGAAAAGTTAACAGAGCAGCTACTAGCTTTAAGACTGAAGAAACCCAAAAGGAATGACTGAAATGCATAATTTATCTTAAGGAATATAAGAATAATAAATTCAGAGGTTAAAGAAGTAATTTATGAAGTAGTCACACTTTTTTGTCCCTAACTAATATAGAGAGTTCTGTATAGTATTTATATCAAAAGGGTGCTAATGTAACACAAAAAATCGATGTTGTCAAACTTCTGACTCTGTTTGTAGAGGAATGTCCATGTAAATTTATAAATCAAAAAGGGTGTTAATGTATTGTTTATATATCATAAAGTTAAACTTTTCTTCCTCCAAAATTCATTATTCTCTTGCCCCTCCCTGTACTCTCCTCTTTCACAACAAAATCCCTCCCCAATATGCATACCCTCCTACCAAAGTTCCATCATATGCCACCCCATTCCCTTGCCTAGGCTTGTTATGGCCAATTGCTGCTTTTGGAGATACACACACTCCTGCACCCTTGCTGTGGGGGTGTTGCTGTTCGTTTAACCAACCAATGGAAAAAAAAAAATCATTGGTTAGCAATATTAATCTCAAAATTAATACATCTTTCACTAATTAATTTTTGTCAAAACTAACTTGTAGACTATTGCTCGATAATTCAGATTTTCTCTCTGAAGACAGAAGAAAAGATCATAACAACAGCAACACCACCTAGATAATACAAAATTTTCTGTACTACATCCCCCTTCATCCCTCCCTAGGCTCCAAGTATCCACTACTGTCGACTGCCTTTGTTGCATATTTATGTCATGTCTAAATAGCACATAAAACAGACTTTTGGCTAAAATGTTATGCAAAGGCCATGTGATAATCACCTAGAACAAGGTTAGGAAATTAGACACTGACCCATGAAGTAATGCAATGACATAGAACAGAAGCATGGCATGACACATTCTATATGATACGGGAGATTCAATCTTGGTTTATGCCTGTGTTGATAATAAGAGATTCATCAAATTCACTTTGATCATTTATTCACATTCAATCACCATAAAATTTAAGTAAAAGGATCAAATTTAGCTACCTGGGATGCATCCCTAATTGTGCTTATATATGCCTTATAATTCTGTATATTGGCTATAAATCACTTCCACTCAAAACTAGATCTTTTTAAGCTGAAGCAATTCTTAAGACTAAGGGATTTGTGAATACATGTTTCAATTTTTTTGTGGACAGAATCCGGGTTTGTCTGCTCTAAAACTGGATAGGTTCCATCCAAGACAAGAGAATGCACTAACAGAACTGTTCTTTTAGTATACAAAAACATCAAATTGGAATTTAGGAAGTTGCATGGCAAAATTCATTATTTCATTGTTGTAAATCAATAAAAAATCTAAAAACCTTTTTTGAAAAATTTAAGCAGTTTGTAGTTTAACTTAGCAATTGTGAAAAGCGAATCAACAAATATTCAAATTAATTCAGGGAGATTTGGTTTGATCCGTATGCTTGAGTTTCTTATCAAAAGCTAAAACCTTCTAAGTTACTGATCTGAATCTGAGTTAACAATATACCAATCAAGATAGTAGAGATAGATTATATGCAAACCCTCCAAGTAGGAATTCAGCTATGCCACAGATCAAAAGAAACTTCAAAACTGAGATTCAATACAACAGCAGAAATAACAAATAATTCGATGTGTGTGCATGCGACCTGTAATCTTCGGAGGCTGAGGAGGACGAAGAGGCGTAGCCTTCCGAGGAAGAGGATGAACGACGCCGACGTTTTTTATGAGAGCGGCTCTTTTTGCTGACTCTGAGAGGATCTCTGTAGGTTTTATGGCGGCGATGGTGGCGACGGCGACGTCGGTGAGATTCGTCAGATGATGAAGACGACGTCGTTGGGGACGACGAGGAAGCTGCCATTGATTATTAGGTTGTGTTAATGAAGCATCAAATTCATAGATTGAGTCGATTTATGGGGTAAGGCAAATGACCCTACGTCGTACCTATTGAGCATTGATTGAAGGTTAGGAA
>JACGDI010005475.1:4660180-4674661 GCA_014898725.1 Jacaranda copaia | reverse complement strand
GAGCGGGTTTACTATAAACACGAACCCAATCCTATCCGCACCCATTAGAACCCGAACCTGATTCAATCCGCTGCAATGCAAGTTTTTTACCGATCCCAATCGGATCGAATCGGGTTGGGTACCCACGTATCGGAACTAAATTGCCACATCTAGTCAAGATCTAGTATTGGCGTGCAAGTAAAGCAATTTAGCTCCTACCAATAAAAAAAAAAGGGGCTCCTATGTAGGGTGAGTAACAATGTTTGAACTCAGTTTGATTGTTTGGATACTTTTATAAATCCAGCTCAAATTTAAATATAAATGTTTGTAAATTCATAATTTTAAATGTAAAATAAATATAAGTGTTATTAAGTCGATTGAATCAACAAGTAAAATCCAACTTGCTCTTGTTTTTAATTTTTTATATTTATATAATATATTATTATTATAATTGTAGGTGTGTGTAGTAAGTTGACCACGCGGTTTTTAATGGTAGGTTATTGACTCCATATTCAAGATGATACCATAATACCTAACTAAACATGATTGTGATGTGTAAAAGTTCAAACTAGTCAATCTCATCTATTTCTTCTATCCATCTCAATTTACTCAACCATAGGACATTAATTGCCAAAGTCGATAGCCTGCTGTCGACTTCAACCTTCAGAATCTTCAATCCTCAAAGTGATAAGAAATGACCACATTGAATGCTTGTCAGGCCTTTAGCATGCTTTCTCTCTCTTCAACACTAATGACCAATTGTAGCACGTTCCTTTTGCACTAAAGTTGTTAAGCCATCCTTCCCAATAGGATGGTAATGTGTGTCTTTATTTGATGAAGAAAGACACCTGTTCGCCTTACGGGTGCAAATAAGTTGAGTTTGAAAAACAATTATAGGCTTAAAGTCAAGCTTGAGTTCAGTATTTTGAGCTCTGGCTCAATTCACTAAATCTAATTACTAAGATATACTAATTACTTAATATTATATACTCAATAGTTACAATAGAAAAAAATAAATTATTAATATAAATAGTTATTTAAATAATATATAGAAAATATTTAAAAATAAAAATAAATTATTAATATATAACAATTATTTAATTAATGTGTAAAGATATTTAAAAATATAAAAAAGTTCACGAGTCAACTCATAAGTTTTTAACAATTGAATCAAGGCTCGAGTTCAACTTATTATAAAGCTTGAGATCAAGAAACTAGACTTGAGTTTGAGTCGCGTTATAATCGAGTCGACTCAACTCAACTTATACCCCTAGTGCACCCTTCAAGGAAAACACCAAACTAGCCTTTACCATGAAGAAGGATTTTGTCCTTGGCATAGGCCTGACGGTAAATTTAACCACAAAGTATCAAATACCTCAACTAATGTTTTCCTTATGTATGCGTTCCATTCTTTCTTACTCCTAGCCATCTTACATACTTTCCTCCGCCTTTGCACTGAATTAAGCATCAAAGGATCTTACTTAAGGATCACTTTGGCAAGTTTAACATGCTTCTTGTGGTTGCAGGTTTGGTCTATGCCTTCAAGCTGAGTCCAACCTCCATCATTGGCTTTCTAGATAATTTCAACACTTATCTTCCTCCTTAAACTGCACATAAAAAAAATTTATTAATCAGTTGGTGCCACATGTGCTATCAAGAATCTACAACTTAAGATGGTGAACACAAGACATACAATTTTGGTGAATCAAAATCACGTTCCCAACCTACTCATCTAAATAGAAAACACATTAGTTAACAACCTTGACCACCATGTATAAGATGTTTTGGGTCTAGTGCCCCGCTTACATAGTAGCTTTGTCTATGGTGCAACTGCATCAGATTATTAGTGAAGAGGTGAATGGCACATTCTTGAAGTAGCACAAACTTTTTAACCAATGCAAACCCTTGCCAGCGTCTAGTACTGTACTCCCCCATAAGCTACAAAACAACATAACCAAAGCACTAACGAGTATGTACTATGCCACCATATCATAAATGAAGCTTCACTCAAGAGAATGGATTCACCATTTCGGCTTTATAGTCATGAAGAAGTAGCAGCATCTATCCAGGAAATCTTTAGGCTCAACAACACCTCATAGTGCAGCTAGCCAAATAGAGAACATGAGTAGCCAAGTAGATGCTACCAACTGTTATATGCCCATGTGTGAGAGGAAATATCCAATCAAGTACAGCAAGATAATAAAAGTTTGGTGGACTCTTAAGTAGGTAGTAAGATCAGGGGAGAACCTCGACAATAAAGAGAAGAAAGAGAGTTTTCATTCACCGAAGAGATTGTGGAGGTGAGGATATATGTAAATAGCAAAATACCAATTGTATTGCCACGTTATGATGGATCCACATATCTACATAAGCATTTGCTATAGTTTGAGCGTATCATGTAACTTCATGGTCATAGTGATAATATACATGCTAAACTGCTTGTTACCAATTTTTAGGCAATCACTTTAGATTAGTTTGTCAAATTGGGACCATGATCTATTTTCTACTGTGATCCATTGTGTGACAAGTTCTTACATCAGTTCACGAGCAAAAGAAAGTCAAAGCTCTACCACACATACCTTTACTCAGTTAAACATAACAAAAGGGAGACCTTAAGAGAGTTTTTTACTCATTTAAATAATAAAGTATTGAAAATTGATAAACTTCGTGTCGATTTCCTTGTTAATGTACTTATCAATGTCTAAAGCACAAAGACTATGCTAATGCCCTTTTAAGGGAGCTACCTCAAACAATGGAATACTTGTTTGATCTGGTCGACAAGTATATAGGCTAAGAAGAAATGAATAGAATGAAATTTGAAGGCACCAATTTTGACAATAAAATCAAGTCAAAAGGAAGAGAGAAAGATGACAAGTAGAGCAAGGATATAACCCATTCGCCAATGAAGAGGCTCTATCAATACACATTTCTCAACACCATCAGAAAAGAGCTTTTGCTGGTCATTGAGGATAAAGACATCCTAAAGATAGCAAAAAAGCTATCAGAACAACTAGAGACCAAATACTCTAGGAAGTATTGCACTTTTTAGAAATGGAAATGTTATAATACTAAGGATTATATCCAGCTTTATGACGAAATTAAGTGCCTTATCCAATAGAGACATTTGAAAAAGTATGTGGCAACTAAATAGTAAAAAAAAAGATGAAAATTCACCTCACTCTGGGGAAAGGTCGTGTAGCCTTAAGCAAGAACATAATAAGGTTGGAGAAAGCTTTGTTGTTTGGGGCATCATAGATACGATCACAGGTGGATCAATAGAAAAAAGAGACTCCACATCTTCTAGGAAGATAATATATGATCACTAATGGATCAATATGAAGAGAAGACTCCACGTCTTCCAGGAAGACCATACGAAAATAATTGCAAGAAATAAGCAAAAATTAGGGTGCTATCTTCATATCTCAGCCAACTCTAAACCCATTTCTTTCACTAATGATCTCCAGCATCTACGGTGAGAACACTACAACATGTGACTAGATTGCCCCATGATAGTCACATTGGAGGTCACCAACTATTTTATTCAGAAGATTCTGGTTGATAATAGTAGCTTGACTAGTATCATTTTTCTAATTGCTTTAAATAGAATAGATTTTCCCTACTTTATTTTCAACCAATCTAAACCCTATTGGTAGGGTTTAGTGGTTCATAGATTACTTTTGTTAGCTTCATTCACTAAAAGGAGAACTCTGATGGTGAAATATTTGGTTGCCAATGCTCCATTTGCACTTGACCAATTTTTAGATGATCAAAACTAAACAACTTTTGAGCATTAGTCTCAACCTATCACCAAAAAGTGTAATTCCCGATGCAAGCGGATGTAAGTAATATATAATATATAAGAAGCATTAAAGTGCTATGCTCTATCAATTAGTGTGAGATAGCTCAAATCATCAATGCCACTATATACCAAGACACCTATACATCTAATGCCACTTGCATTGAGAAGAAGAGAAAGCTTGAAGAGATTACCACATCATCATACAGCACCAACATAAACTACAAAAGTTGATTGACTTTATCTACAAGTTTGATGTTTTTCCTTTTTAAGTTTCTTGAAGAATATGTATCTGTTGCATTTGTTTGAGTGAAACTTTTTCTCTTAATAATGGTTTTTATAAAAAAAACGTTTTATGCTAAGAGAGACCCTACAATTTAATTCAAAAATTCGCCTAGTGGGAAAAATTGGAAATAAATATTAACTAATAAACAACATATGGAAATAAAGAACAAAATAAGCCTAAAAGAGCAATGTTGGGATTAGCATAATTATTGAAAGCACAATACCCAAAGGTATTGCCAACCTAAAGACTGATTAAAAAACAACACTTAGTTTTACCTATTGTATTGTTAACAGCCCAAGTAACCCCAATGTTCACAATTTGGCATCCCAACTAATAATTCATATTCTAATATTATGAGATGGACTCTTTGATGAGAATGCTCGTTTAGAATAATATAGTAAATCAATCAACAGACTCCTAGATAAGAATGATCTTCTAGAACTTTAAATTACTATAACGGGTATACAAAACTCTCTCCAATGAGAATGGTCTCCCAAAAGAAACTTAGCATTTGCTTAGGGCATGTCGAACTCCCTAACTCAAAGGGCCATCCGCTTTGCATTGATAATTTTTGGAAGTCAACCACCCTTAGGTCATAATCATAAACTTAAGATATTTTTAATAGCAATGTCAAGTCGACAAAGGAAAAAATGACTTGTACCAAAGCCACTCTATATACATGTAGATTTTTTTTATGAAGTATATGCACTTTGCCTATCAAATGAAATCCATGTCTACAACTCTACTAATTCCTAACAAACCCTACTTATTTGTGATGTTTACTCTTTAGTGGATATGCATAGATAGCAAAAATTAAAAAAAAAAAAAAAAGAGAGCAACAAACAATAGTAGTTGAGTAATAAACAAAGAAAACATCCATAAAAAATAAAATGTTTAAACTAAGCATTCATCAAAAGTAAAAATGTCCAAGTATAGGGGATCATAACATCTATTACTATTGAAAGGATCATAAAATTTATACTATTCCCCTAATGTTGGAGCTAGTTGAGGGTTGGTGGCCTTAATTCTTTTGGAGGAGGTAAATGGCTTACCACTTATCCCTTGGCTTCTTTAGTCACCTCTTTGGTGGTTTTCTCCTTGACAAGCTCATCTATGAGGTCAAGCACGAACCTATGTTTCTTAGGTATTACCATGCCATCTTTACCCCTGAAGTCAAAGAAGGGCTTGAGATCATTATTAAGTAAAGAATTCAACTTCAACTAATCGAACTCTACCTCAAGCATCTGCAGCTAATCAAGCACCTTGTTAAAGCCCTTTCTGCAGATCCTTCTCGCCCAGGTGTAGGCAAGTCTCCTCAAAGGCACGAGACTTGATAAAATTGGTAACTGCTGACTTTCACTCTTCAAAAAATTGAAGAATTAAGAAAGATTGCACCTTTTTGAGTATAGACTCCTTTCTCTACTTGAAACCCCTAGCCTCGACTGCCTACACCTCTTTTTATAGTTGGGACATATGATGTCCTAAGGTAGCTTCTTGACCTCAACAATCAAATGGGCCTTTTTCTTGATGTTCTCCTGGTAGACCTTTGAAATCAACCTGATTAAAAGATCAACTATCTATTTGTCTACTTTGTTTGCAATAACTCAGCTTTACTAGCCTTCTAGTGGAGGGAGTTGAAAGGCTAACCTTTGAGATCCTCATAGAGCTCGACCCATTTTCTTCTACCCTGCTTCTTCACCTTATGATGATGACTTAAAGCATATGCTAGCTGAGAGGTCTGCAAAATAAAGGTAATAAAGTTAACATGAATCATAACACCAATGAAAAATGGGTTCACAAAGCAAGTACCAAGTTGTGATGACACATAAATAGCTGTATCATGTTTGACCCCAAAATCTTCATCTGCTCATTCATATCTTAGGAAAGTAGCTGGGTGTTGAAAATACCCTAACATGATTGATTCTCAAAAGTTTCCCCAAGCATACTATAGTTATTTGGAATCTTGAGAAAGTAGGGCTCGAGGAAAAAAAATATCTAAATACTATTGAGGAGATATGTCGGCCATGCAATCCAACAACTTGAGAAAGGTTAGGTAAGGGTATTCTAGAGCTAGAGTTGCACGACCTTTTTAAAATTGAGGTCAAGGAGCCCACCTCTATGGGTCTTTTTTTTATGCTTGGAAGAGGCTTCTAAAGCTTCTTTTAGAGGGTCTGCCACTTGGATAGGAATACTGGTTAAGGTTGGACAGCTATGGTGGTCAGCTTGAGCCTCTATTGGAAGTTAATTTATGGACTTAAGACTTGCCCAGGTCTTAGTAAGCTTTCTGTCATAGCTCGACATGATGAAAGACTGGTCTGCAAATGGCATAATAAACATATCAACAATAGTAATATGCAAGGCAACCATGAAGATAATAAAGCAAATGACGCACGATAGTATAGAAGTAAAAGAATAAAATAAAGGCAAGAAGGCTACATAGCCGCACTTTGAGGTTGAGCTATATAGGCACAAGGGATAGCCTCTCCACAACAAGCACTTTCTTGTCTAAGAATCTTGTAGCTTTAAGCTATTGCCTAATAAGGCCCTATAGAGAATTTGTCACTATCGACATGCCACTATGGCTACCTCGTGGTTTCTCTAAGTGAGTCTTCAGTGAACTTGTTCTTTAACAAGCATCCACTAATACGTATCTATATCTAACATAGATTGCCCATGAAATAGAGTAATATCCAATAATTGGAACATTCATCGTTAATATAAATCTATTGAATCTTAGATGCCTTATCTCATAAGATTCTATGACTTGAAATATTTAAAAACATAGCCATAGGACTTTATTTCATGATCACCATCATATGCGTGACCAAGTCCGATAGTCATGTATGATTTAAAAGCTTCAACCAAATACATATAAAGAAATCATAAACATATAAGATGAAGATGATCATTTTATTAAATATCATTCAATTAAGATTGTTCCATGAAGTAGTCATAAATGCCAATCAAATTGGCTTATGGGGTAATATTCCAATATTATGGTTATGTTAAGCTATTCATGCTTGACTTGTTCCTTGTTAGTTTTCCACTTACCATCATGCAAGTCAATTTATGCTTGATGACGATTGGGGATAGGGGTAACATGAATTGATTGTTTAAAAGAAAATAAATCGATTGAAAATGGTAAAAAAAGTTTATTGATTGTTTAAAAGAAACACATTGACCCTATATTATTATATTTGTAAGGGGGAGTAAATGGATGATTAAAAAATGTTAGGAGGGTTGATGTTAACTGCTTGGGGCCATATTTATAGCATTCTTAGTCATTGGAATCTCGACTATTGTATTTTTCAAGTTGTTGGTCCCGACCTTTACTTGTTTCTCCTTCACTAAACCTTAATAACTAGTTCTTGAATGATGGGAATCAGGAACTCAAATGCCTTTTCTTGTTGATTCAAAATGTGTGTTGTCTTAGCATGGTCCTTATGGTATAGTTGTTTTTGTCCAAAGAAAGGTTGAGCTTAGACTCATCGAGCTTGATTCTAGTGCTTTTAGTTAGTTGATCACCTTTTGAAGGCCAGGCTTTTAGTCTTGGCTCCTATAATATAATAACTATCATGAAATATTATGCTACGAACAAACGTCTCAAGGAGTTCCTAGTTGTGTTAAAGAAGTAAATTGTGGAACTCTTTATTGGTGTATTTGTAGCTAGCCTCGAAGCCCTCAAAATAGCCTTTCTTATAGGCTATGACTACCTATAACTAGAGCTCAACCACCTTCTTAGACAAGGTTTTGTTTTATTCCCATTTGGAAAAACTTTTCGATAGCCTCTTTAAAGACCTTCTTCATCTCTCTCTCAAGGTCTTCTTCAGCTCTCTCTCAAGGTCTCCTACCTAAGATTGCAAGAGTTAAAGACCATGATCCTTTTCGCTAGCACTCCATGGTGTACTAGTTGATACCTTCAAACTTCTTTTTCTACTTGATCTGATCGAATATGATCATTTTGTATTGCTAATATAGTTAGAACCCTACTAGTTATCTTATGTTCAAAAAGTAAAATCTATGAAAGGGTTGATAAACTTGAGTGGCATTAAAGATTTTGATGCCTAGGCGTATTTTAAAGATCTTTTCCTAATCTCTAAAGAATAGTCTAGCTTGTTAGACCAACTAAGTGGAGCAACCTACTTTGTCCTTCTCTATTAAATTGGTATTGAACCTCATCTACTTGAACTCCAACTAGTTGTATTAGTCGGTAATCTTTATTTTCTTGGTTTTCTTAATGATGGGGGGGTTGATAATTACAGGCCCTTTTTCTTTCTCGATGAATTTCTTTGTTAGAGGAAAGGGATTTATACTCTTAGCCTCAAGCGGCCTTTTTTCTCTATTACTCACTCCTGAGCTACAACAAGCCTTAATCGAAATGGGGATATGAGAGTACAATACAATGATAGATAACTTATTAGAGCAGCTTGGGGTTGAGATGCAGACTGTATAGGAGTAGGAGTATGGATATTCAATTGTCCCGTGTTGATCTTAGCTAACGTATTTTTGGTTGTCATAAGTAGTTGTTGATCTACACATAAAAATGAACTTGATTAGAAATTTAAAAGCAAATACTAGATTTAAATAGGGAGGTTGACTAGCTAGCTTCTTGTTTGGTGTAATTCTCACATCATAGGGGAAAGTGCAACTTAGTTAATTTCGTTGCATTAAATGTGGATGTTGGAATGTCCACTAGCCTTTGCAGCCTTTAAATAGATGAAAATCTTGATCAAATTGCAATAGTACCTCTGCAACCAATTAGATTGGCATGTAAAAACTATTCCTTGTAAGATAATCTTGATTGAATGATATTTTATAAAATGGATATCTTCATCTTATGTAATTAATTATATTCTTCACATCTATTGGTTGAAGCCCTTAAATCATACAAGGCTATCGGACTTGGTCACCCATATAATGATGAACATGAAATAAGTTTCTATGATCAAGATTTTAAATATTCCACATCATAAACTCTTATGAAACACGGCATCTAAGATTTGGGTAGACTTGTAATAATGATGCATTACTATGAAGGTTAGATATTTCCCTATTTCATAGGCATTCAATGTATGACATGGATGCATGTTAGTAGGTGATTGTTAAAGAACAAGTTCATTGAAGACTTGTTTAGAGAATTCCCGAGGTAGCTAAAGTAGCATGTTGACAATGGAAAATTCTTTAACTTATGTTACTGTATATAATTAGTCCTTTGACTGAAGATCCATCATAATCTTGTATTTAGGTCTTTGTGTTTTATTTTTCCCCGACAGCTTATTGGGTCACTTAGGGCTTAAGTTGGGTTAAAGCTACCTAAGCATGGAGATTGGTGAATTCCAAGAATGGCTCATCTTGCTTGTTGTGAAGAACGAGTTGATCTTCTATATATTCTATGATAATTGATTCCAAAAACTCTTTGTGCAAAGTGATATGAAATTTGGAAAAAGAGCTTTTTCAAAGTTGAGGTCATATTTAGGAATCGCGCATAAAAAATAGATACATAGTTATTAAGGCTATTTGGGAAAAGACAAGTATCTTAAATTAGGCCTCTTTCGAGAGATAGGAAACGGTAGCACTGAATTTACATAATAATCGTAAGCGGAAAATGTTCACTCGAATTAATTTATCCAATTGGTTGGGCTCCATAGGCTTGTGTTGGACATTGGCTATAAAGATTAGGCACTATTCTATTAATGGAGATTAATTGAAAGGAGTCTAAGATTAATTAGAATATTTAATATTCAATAAAGTACAAGGAGTTGTGAACTCATGTTTAATTAATTGGTGAACCAAAAGGATCATAGACAAAATCCTTAGCCACTCTAATTGGAATTGGAAAAATTATCTGAGTCAAATAATTAGATCAGTAAAGTTTGAAAGAGACCAAATTGACTAATTAAGAGTTTGTCATAATGGTTTGATTAATTTAAGGTGTTAAATTGATTGAATAATTAAGAAAATGAATCAGACCAACTAAATTAAAGTATTAACTTAATTAGGCCCATGTGACAAATTAATTAGTCTTACTAAGTTAAAGAGTTAAGTTAGTTTAATTAAATTAATGGGTTAATTTAGTTAGAGAACTAATTTTTGGAGGAAAAATGTAAATAGAAGTGTCCATTTAAAATCAAGCCAGATTTTAATTTTCTAATTGAATAGGATTTTAATTAGTAAAAAATTAATATCCTACTTGGCTTGCAAGTGGGCCACACATGGAAGAAAGGAGCAAAGGATGCATCTAGATACATCCATCATACACTATAAATTGGCTTCTCTTCTCCCATAAGTGGACAACCAATAAAGCTTTACATGATATTATTAGAGGAACCATACATTTCAAACTTGTTCAATAAAAATAGTTTACAATCAAATTTTTATATGAAGTTCTAAGTGTTTTTAACACATTCATCGGGTTTAATACATCCAACTACCATTAGTTTCAAAATTCTATCAATTGAAGCTCATCAAATCCAAGAATATCTGGGAATTCTAAGAATTCAATCAATTCATGTTGAGGTATGTACTAAATTATAACATTTGATATGAGATTATAATACTCTACCTCAAAGGAAATTTATAAAAATTTATATAAATTTTGAGGAGATCAAAGTGGCAACTCCACCTTCAAGTTTTCAAACTCCATAAATATTTTGATTTAAAATTATAGTATTTGGTTCAAAATTATAAAGCTAAGCTTTTGAATTAACATATAAAACCCTAAATTCAACTTTATGGAAGATCAAAATGGTTGTTCCATCTTCAAGTTTTCAACCCAAAAATTAGTGTTCTTTCAAAGGAGATAAATAAGAAATTGGAATCAAAATTTGAAATCAATAAATTTGCGCATATATATATAACAAGGGCTAGCAACTTGGATTTCGAACCATAGTCTCAACCTAACCCAACTAGTTTTGGATTGAGTTGGGTTTAAAATAATATAAATGGGTTGGGTTAGGGTTAGGTTTGGATGGGCTTAATATAGATTAGTCTCAAATTGGTTTAATTGGGTTTCAAAATTAAATGTATGTAAAAAGGGTTGAATATAGGTTATAAATTGTTCAACCCATTTCAACCCTAAATTAATAAGGCCCAACCAAAATTTTAAACTATTTTTAGCACCTCATTCCATCTTGAATGCCAACTTTCTCCGTTGACCAACAATGAAGTGCTAATATGCCGACTATCACATAATCTATCTTGCCACTTTCTCTGTTGCTACCATCCGTTACCAAATTCATTCAAAGTTGCCCACATCCATTAATGGTATAATCACTTATTCTTTTTTTGTTTCTTAATTTTTAAATCTTATTCCATTGGTATTATCACTTTTTGCTTCTAAAGCTTTATGTCTTTATGTCTTCATGTGACCATGGCTTTATGTTTTTATGTGCATTTCTGAAGCTTAATATGGTTCAATCAATTGTAAAGTTATCTTCTTTTTGGTTGGATTTGCTTGAGTTAACGTTATTTATAGTATAATAGGATAGTAAGATTTGTTGGATATGATGCTAACTTAAGAGTCACAATTAATGGTCTATAATTTCTTGATAGTTTTTTGGGGGTAAATTGCATTCAACCCCTTGTGATATGAGAAAAGAGCAAAAAGCTCCCCTATGAAAAAAGAGAAAAAAAGCAATCCATCCCCCTATGATATCAAAAAAGTAGAAATTTAACAACCTCCATTTGGAAGTTATATTGTATTTTTTGCATTTAAATGCTAATTTTGCCCTTCTTTACCCTTAGTTGTTTTATAATGGTTCTGATTTAGTTATCAACCATTGGATGCTTTTGGGAGAAACAAAGGGTTTAGATTAAATCTTATATAAAAGAAAATATATAAAAAGTATATATTTGTTTAATAAATACATAAATATTTTCATATATATTATATGTGAAAGTTTAATAAGTGTATATATAATACCCCAACCCACCTCCCTATTGGAATAGTGCCACTTAGCCAATTAAATTGGCATGTAAATGATTTTACTTGAGATACAATCTTGATTGAATGATATTCACATTTCAATGGCCATCTTCATCTTATGCTTATTTTACTTCATTAGAATTTGGTTGAAGCCCTTAGATTACATAAGACTATGGGACTTGATCTCACACTAGGTGGTGATCATGAGACCAATCTTATATGGTAGTGATTTTAAAATATTCCAAGTGATAGAATTTTACGAGATACGGTATAAACTTGCACTAACGATGCATAAATCCAAGGGATTCGATATTGCTTTGTTTTTTGGGCAATCCATGTTAGACATGGGTGCATATTAATGGGTGCTTGCTGGAGTTAAGTTCACTGAAGGCCTACTCAGAGAATCCACTAGATAACAGTGATGGCATGTTCTTTAGCTTACGCCAGTGCATATAATTTATATTTAGACCTAAGGATCCATGATGACCTTCTGCTTAGGTCCTCATGCGTTAACTTTTCCTTGACCACTCTGTTGGTCTTCCAGGTTATGTTTGGGTATGACTACTTAGGTGTGGAGGTTTGTCAGATCTGAGATGGGATCTATCTTCTCATTATTGTGGAGGGTGAGCACATCTCCTATGTATTCTATAATGATCAATTCTACAAAATCCTTATGCAAGGTAGTATGACAATTTGAAAAAGGAGTTTTTCCAAAGATGAGGTCATAAAGGGGAATCGAACATTGAGAATAGAAACATAGTTATCAAGGCTATTAGGGAGCTGGCAAATAACTTGCCTTAGGTCTCTTTCGGAAGATAGGAGATGGAAGGACCATATTTGCATAGCAAGCATAGAGCTAGAATAGTTCATCAAGAGCATATTCATTTTCACCAATTTTGGGTCCCATGAGCTTGCAGTTGGACATCGACAATGGAGATTGAGTACTCTTCAATTAATTGAGATTAATTGAAATTAAATTGTTAGTTTAAATGAGTTTAAATTAATGTGAATATTTTGATATTCAAAATATCACAAGAGTTGTGAGCCAATATCCAATGAATATGAGAACGTAATGGAAAGCCTGAAGGAAGTTCTATTTAATGAAGAGAATTTTCAAAGAGTTGGAAAATTCATAGTGACTGAATTTTTGGAGAAAGCGGTTGGCCAATTTTTTGGTCATTTTGGTATAATTGATTTAATTGTTAAATTGATTGAAAAAATTTAAGGAGTTAAATTAGGCCAATTAAATTAAAGAGTTAATTTAATTGGTGTCATATTATAATTAATTAATCAAATTAACTTAATGGTTAACACCTTTTAGTTTGAGGAGTTAAGTTAGTTGACTTAAGGAGTTAAGTAAAGACCAATTGATTAAATTAAGGAGTTAATTTAATTAATGTGAAGAATTAATTTTGGAGGAAAATTCAAATAAGAAGTTCATTTGAGGTGCATTTTGAATTTATTTGGATGATATTTTATGAGATGAAATGAAAACTCTATATGAAATTCAAATACAAGTAAAATTCACATTTCATATGCAAGTGGCCTTGCTTAGGTGGCACATCACCTCATGGGAGGTGTGATGCCAACTTGCATCACACATCCCTCACATATAAATAGACGTGGCCAGCCAAATGCAAGCATTCATGCTAGATTTTCGTTTTCCCTCCAAAAGTGTGATCCACTCATGTGTTGAAGTTTCACACATTTTCTTCACCTTTTTCTCCACCTTTTGACCTTCATCACTTACTTAATCCTTTGGTGATCCAGCTGATCAAATTCTGATTGGAGCTTGCCTTGGGTGTGTGGATCATTTCATTAGATGCTAGACACTTGGATAACTTTGCTCTTGAAGATCTACTGCAGGGCATAAAGTTTGGTGGCCATTTTGAGTTACTTGCTATTCATTATTTTTTGCTGAAATTTTCACTAGATATTCCTCAAGGTTATGGGGAGGTTTGGTATAAATTTAGCCAAGTTAGAGATGATTTGCTTGGGCAAATGTTGCCAGAATTCTGCTGCACTAGGAGAAGACAACTGTGAAGAGTTCAATCTTGTCTTCAATTCTACCTTATATTTTAAGCAATCAAGGTATTTATCTTCATCCAAATCCATTTTATAGAATGATTTGATCCTTTGATGGAGTGCATCCAAGTTTTGATTTAACTTTTTCCACTTTATTACATGGATCCTTGTGCTACACTCCCTTCACACCCTCCACTCCCCATTTGCACAACCACGATCCCCACTCCCACCACCCTCCAAAAAAATAAATAAATAAATAAGCAATCAATGATGGTTATGTATTTAATAAATACATATATATTATCACATATATATTATATGTGCACATTTGTATATATATTTTTATATATACATATTTATATTCCCAACCTACCACCCCACCTACAACACCACCAATGGTGGTGTATATATATTTTTAATAAATATATGTATGTTATAATATATATTATATGTATATATCTTCATATATAT
>JACGDI010005475.1:4646384-4660080 GCA_014898725.1 Jacaranda copaia | reverse complement strand
AAATCACTCGAATCAAATGGAGTACTTGACCCTCTAGCTCTCAACAACATCATATAGTAATTGTTAGATCCTAGGTTGTTAATTTTGTGTTTAGTAATTGGAATTCAATTGGTGATTTAAGATTTTCCTATCTATTTAGGAATTTAACATTTTCAAGGAACCTTTTTATTTAATGTTACTCTTGTGGTTGAGATTATAATATGAGTTGGAAGGAGTGTTCAGTAATTTGATGTATTTTGTGTTTTTATTCTTTGTTTGTAGCTTAGCACCAAGATTGAGCAATAGAGCATGATCACACATTAAGTGAAAGTAGTTTTTTGATAAGTCAAAGAGAACTAAGAAACATACTTCTAATGTTTGGCAAATATTTGATAAGTTTACTAAGAATGGTAAAAGAAAGGCTAAATGCAAAAAATGTGGGCAAATTTATGTTAGTGGCCAATGTAGGACGAGTAGTTTAAAACCTCATATTAAGAAAATTTGTCTATTTTATGATGAACATGATTACGAGCCCCAAAGTGAAGAATTTGACCAAATTATATTTGAGGAAGAGGTAACCAAAGCGATGATTAGGCATAATTATCCCTTTAAATTTGTTGAGGATGAAGGCATAAGAGATGTTTTTTCTCACTTGAATCTTAAGGTTGTGCATGTATCACATAACACAGCAAAAGGAGATGTTTTAAAAATTTACCAGATGGAGAAGGAAAAACTTAAAAGAATCTTGGAGTCTATCACTAGTAGAATATGCTTGACTTTTGATTAGGGTTGTGCTTCGATTAAAGTCGACCAAACCGAACTTTCAATTCAATTAAACAAAAGTTTTAGTTTTCCAAAATGGAAAACCGAACATCGTTTGGTTCAATTTTAACTAAAATTGAACTATTCAAAAATCGGTTCAGTTTTGATTTGATTAAAACCAAACCAAAACCAGTTCAAGTCCCACCCCCCCTCTCTCTCATCCTAAAAGTTGAATCACTTTTCGCTAATATGAGGGAGAAAAATGCAGTATTCTGCTTCTTGAATATCATGGCAAGACTCATAAAAAATTTCAATTGGATTACTTATTTTTCTAGTATTAAAAAGTGTGATAAAAGTTTGTTTGTTTAAAATATTTGGTTTTAGGTAGAAAATTTGAATTGAATTACTTATTCTATACCAAAAAGTTTGTTTGATAAAAAGAAGTTTGTGTTATAACAAATTTAAATTGAATAAATATGTGGCACCAACATGTTTGTTAAAATGAATTTTGATATATTTTGTAATAAGATGATAAAGTCAATTTTATTTTAAAAATAATGATTATATAATTTTATTTTCTCTTCTCCTTCTTCAATTTTACTATTTTTTTCTCAATTATCTCACCCTATCAAAAACGTAAAATCCATAAACATTTATATTATTTTAAAAATTATATTTATTTATCTTAAACAAAAAAAATTAATAAAAAATATAAAATTTACTAAAATTAATAATGCATAATTAAAACTTTTCCATACTTATATTATTGATGTAGACACTTGAATAATAATGCTTAAAAAAATAAAATAAAGGGACTGAATTGATTTTCATTCGATTATCCGAACTAAGCCATTTTTTTTAGTTTTTGATTTGGTTTCAATTAATCAAATTAAAAAATCTAACCGAACTAAAAATTGAATTTTTTAAGGTATAAAACTAAAAATTGAATTGAACATACTTCGGTTTAGTTTTTCAGTTCTTTGTTGGTTCAATCGGTTTTGTTTTTGTTTTTGTTTTTGTTTTTTTACACACCCCTACTTCTAATTATGATATCAAATGGTTATATGATAGTGACTGCTCATTATGTTGACAATGATTGGGTATTGCAAAAAAGAGTACTTAATTTATCGACATCTCCCACCTCAATATGATGGGCAAAATATAAGTGAGAAATTGGTTAACTTCATACAAGAACGAGGAATTGAGAAGAAATTTTTTACAATTACTTTGGATAATGCAAGATATAATGATGGTGTGGTTGATTTATTGAGAAACCATCTTTCTTTGATGAATTCTTTGATGTGCAATGGTGACTTTCTACATGTGAGATGTGGTGCTATTATCTTGAATTTGATCATGCAAGCTAGTTTAGAAATTATTGACACATGTATTGAAAAGATTCATGATAGTGTGAATGTGGTTATTGTTTTAGGAGTACTTCTATGCATTCCCTTCAATATGTGAACAATCTTCAATTGTTGCCACAACTAGTAGGTGTGATGATGATATGGATGTTGTGATGGACATAATTATTCATTTTTTTTAATTTTCTTCTTTACTTGTTAATTTTAACTAAAGTTCATAAATGTGTCATTTGCTGCTGGAGTTTGATTCTTATAGAAGTCAATATACAAATGCTAGAAGCCAATCACAGTTGGAACTATACTTAAATGAGACTCTAACGAATAGGAAATAATTTTCAGATCTAGACGTACTTGATTACTGAAGAGGAAATAGTGCTAGATATCCCGAGCTTGCCTTAATGGCTCGTGATGTTTTGAGTATTTCAATCACTATAGTTGCTTCTGAATTTGCATTTAGCCATGGTGGTAGAATTATTGGGAGGCTTCGCAATTCAATTCTACCAAAGAATGCATAAGCAATTTTGTGTGATCTCGATTAGCATGAATGTCCAAACTTTTTTTGTCATTCCCTTATTTTTTTAAAAGTTTTCTAAGGATTTACTTTATATTTTTTAATCATTGATATAATTGTATTATTTCATATTACAGCTTATGATTCAGAAGATGAAGATGACCTCTCAACAGATATTGATAAGTTGGTTGCTCAAATTGGTAGTACTTCATATTCATGCTAAGGTCAAGACTTCATTTTTATTAATTTATTGATTATTTCTGCATAGATTGTCATAAAAAATTTCAACTTTTATAACCATTATATTATGATGTAATATTATAGTACAAAATTCAACTTCAACTTTCTTACCTTGTAGTGTAATATTCTAGTGTTGAGTAGGACAGGTATTGATAGGATAGTAGCGCAACTTTTGAGCCACCATAAAGTATAGAAGTTTTCCGTTAAAGGGTGCTCTATATATGTGAAGATTTTAGTTAGTTTAATTTGATTTGAATCCTTTATTTGTCATGTATGTAATACGAGTTAGAGAATTCCACTTTGATTTCGACTCTTGATTTGCTAGTATGTAAAGATTTAAGTTAGTTTTAATTTGAATAGGATTCTTGATTTGCCTCTTGAATTTAATGCAATAGAATATAAGTTTAGTAGTTTAATTATGGAAAAAATCTATGTATTTTAGGTGATTCTTGTTTTATTCATTAAATTAGATTGTTCATTTGTGCTAAAACCAAAGATAGAAATATTATAAAACAAGTGCAAATTGTACAATTACAAGTTCTCTTGGATTTAATTTGATTTTAATTAATAACTAATGATTTAATAATAATTAATTAATATGTGATAAAATAAAGACAAAAGGCCATGAGATTTATAAAAATAAACATAGTATTTTATCTAACAAAAAAAGTGATTTTTTTTGTATTGGACTATTCAAACCTGATCAAACCCATTTTTAACCCATAAATATAAATTCATTTTAAATCCAACTATAAAGAACCAGTCCATATATAACCCAACCCATTCATTTGCCCCCGGTAATATATATGTATGTGTATGCATGTATTTTATCTTCATACATTGAAATTTGTTAAGATAAATTTTATATATGTTTTTCTCTATAAATTTGGAAGCTATAGGGGTACAATTTTCAATTTGATTGGCATTTCATTGCACAATTCAAACTAGAATGTGTGCCTAGAAAACCTATGGTTCATCATCAACTAACTTGAGAAGGGTTTTCTTCTAGTGTAGCCATAGATACTCCTCTAAGAAAATTTTGAAACTACCTCACTAAATAAGGAAAAAAAAGACCAAAAAAGATGTTATGTCATGACTAGCTTTAGCATTTTCTCATCTGTTCTTTATTTGGAAAGTTAAATAAGGTAGGAAAGAAAAATAAAATACCAAATGTAGAACCAAAATAATAGGTATCTAACCATGAACGCGACAACATTTACAAAATAAACAATATAATATAAAATAAAAAATATAACATGAATTAAAAATTCGTGAATTGGAAAAAAGGAAGCAAAAAATTACAAACTGTATACTTCACTCTAGCATCACTTTTCATTGATCCAAACTGCTGTCATTTTGACCATAAAATGACAGAACCAACCAAGATTATCAAATATAGTTAGAAGTGAAAATAAAGCCTTGGATTACACTCCTCTGAGAACCAATGAAAACCTAATTATTGGTTGTAGAATATGAGGCTTGCATGGCTGTCTAGCTAAGAGAAGGAGCTTCAGCATATGAATATGATGACCCTGGAGCAGCAGCAGCTTTATCTGATTGAGGAACGGAAACTAAATGGGCGCTAGGAGAGGCAGCTGGAGGAACTTCTATATCTGACTGAGGACTCGAAGCTAAACTGTCACTAGGAGAGGATGTAGGTGGGGACGTAGGAGAGATAATTGGGGAAGCAACAGATATATCTGTAGTTGGAGAAGCAGCCTCCACATCTGGCTGAGGACTCAAAACTGAACCACCACTAGCAGACGTAGGTGGTGAAGCAGTTATATATGAACTGCCAGTGGAAGAGATGGGAGGAGAAGCAGCTGAATTTGACCGATCAGGAATCAAAATTGAACCGCCAGTACTTGGAGAAGCAGCTATATCTGGCTCAGGAGTAGCAGAAATAATAGAACTGCCAACATCGGTGGAGGTAGTTGGAGGAGCAGCTATATCTGACTGAGGAATGGAAACTGGACTAGGAGGGGGAGATGGTGGGGGAGATGGAGGAGACTTGGGATGATCAGTTTGCTTGGGGGGACTAGGGATCAAACTTTTATCAATACTTGAACCCAAATCTTTATTTTCTTCGGGCACTACTGGCGAGTACTTCACGTTTGGATCTTCTTTAGGCACAGGGAAGATGAAGCCAGCAGCATACGGCACTTGAGTCGATGGTATCCACCGATTACCATCAAGAAACTCAGCAGCTGTGAAACGTTGAATACGATTTGGTGGCAGCTCTTTCACACCAGGCCATTTAACACGTTGTGACTTGGGGGCAGCTGGTCCTCTGTTGTTGAATTCTGTATAGAAGAGAGTTTCTAGGGCGAATGTCTCATTCCAGGGCAGCCATCCCTCAGGCTGGATCAAGTCATCCAGGAAGGACTCCATGATAATGGTCCTAGAGTACGCTTTCCAGGGCCTGCCCAGATATGACTTGATTTTGTGCCTGATGGGATAGTATTCTGGGTCAGCTTTAAAAGTGCAGTTTTGGAGGACAAGTCCTGTCGGCTGGCGCACGTCCTTCCTACCTTGAGCTGTGACAATGTTGCGCTGGTTGTCCAAAGGCTTTCGGACCAACATGGTGCAGCCTTGGAAAACAGCAGCGCTGTCACCAAAAATGAAGTCGATAGTGCCGGAGATCACGCAATCTCTGTAGAATTGGCGATAGGTATGTGCATAGAGGGTGTCTTGGTAGCCATCCATATGGCAATTATAGAAGATGGCCTTATCTGCAGTAACACGCAATGCCACAGCCTGGTGCTTTGCTGGACCAGCAGAATTTTCAAAGCCAATGTCCCTGGCTATGAAATCATCTCCTTGCACGGCTTCAATAAATTAACGAATTCCCAATGTTATCAATGAACCAAAAACAGACAAGAACCAATATTCTAATTATGGACAAGAAAAAATTTGCTTTTATTCATATATACGTACCAACAGTTGCTGTGTGGTAGGTGGCGGTTCCATCGATGAAGTTCAATTTCCCGGTTATCCTTGTCTTGGTTGGGCCATCACCAATAATCATCAAATGTTTTATGCTGCTATTAATCTGGACCTTCTCTTCATAAATGCCCTCCTTGATATACATTACAAATGTTTTATTGCCCTTCTTGGGGATGTCTTTCAGAGCTTCATTAACTGTCCTGTACTTGCCAGTCCCATCCTTAGCGACGATAAGGTCTGGCTTAATCTGATGTGGCGGAGCAGTAAGAAGTTTACGCCTGTTGAAACTCACCCAATCAGGGAGCTCATCGTCATGTCCTAGGACTGGAAGATCTTCCGACAGGAGGCGACGACTCTTGAATCCTTGGATTCCCAAAGACTCGAGAAAAGTAGATAGCTCAGCCACCATGGCAAGCGCATTGCTGGTCATTTGCGTGGCTGTTGTGAGGGCCTCTCTCATTTTCAGTCCAGCTTTTCCCGGGACGTCATCAAAGCCGTCCAGGCATGTTTCTTGGTGGGTGATGGCGCCACTAAGCCAAATTTTCAATTCCAATAGAATGTCATCAACATTGGTGATGTCAAAATTGTTGAACTTGGCGTAAGATCTCTCGAGATCATTGACAGCATTATCTGCAAGCTCGCGGCAGATTTTGAGAGCGGATTTAGCTCTGGGATCTGTCTCGATTTCTTGGAGAGCAGTGGAATTCTCGGCAGCCTCGTTAATGTACTTGATGGCAGCCTGGAAAGCCACCTCAATGAGCTCTTTTGGGTTGCTAGTGTTCCGTCCAGAAGAGTTTAGACTGTCCATACAAGCTTTCTGGTAGTCTGTGGTTTCACATATGGTTGTAATGGCCTTCTGGTGGGAAGATACATCTGGGGATTCTTCTGGTTCGACATCTCGGCTGCCTATGGTAAGAGCTACCACCATAGCAACCAGTATTAAAGAGCAAACGGTTACCATGGCTAGCTTTTTCTTGCGCTCCTCCATATTTGGTTAAAATATTGATGGCTTCTTCTATCCTTTTTTAGTTATCGTACTATACTTTTCTAGGATGTCTCCGTATATGAATACTGCAGAATACTCAATAAAGTGGAGAAGGGCCTAAAGAGGTATTGACCCTCTCCTTGAAGGATATGATCAGTTAGAACAAGCACTGGTATTTGTATCAAAAGCATTGCCAGTTGAGTGCTCTTCTAATTGGAAGAAAGGGAAAAGATGGACTAAATTTGAAAGGTAGTTATTTCTGGTTATGGAACATGAGGCTTTCAGGGGAAAATAATTAAGGAATCAACCGCTCATTTTACAATAGAGACGGTAGGACCCTTAATATGAACATGGAGACCCATGAAGCTAGGAGATTTTCATTCCCTACCACCACATGAATATAGAATTTGGCAAGCTGACGTATGGACCATGAATGCCAGTAAAGACTATCAAATTATGATTTACTGAAGGTAATCAATTTCAATACCATTACTAATTAATTTTCCGTTCCAGAAAAAAGATTAATTTATTATTTTTCTATGATCAGTTACTTAATTTAGCAGGCAATTACAATTAAATTAAAAAAACACTTGGATTGCTTATTATCCATTCCTAACTTAACACTTGGATTGCTTCTTATCCATTCCTAACTTAATAACCACGAATGAGTTTTTAGTCCAATTTAAAGAGAAATCTTAAATATCTTGAAGTTGTAGCTTAATTCTCATAAATAAGTTAACTCAGTGGTTGGTGTACATTTTTTCTTCTCATTACCCAAATATAGATTATATATATATTCACTAAAGAATAAAAGTATGATTAGACTTGGGCTTCTTTAGAAAATAGGCAATCTCTGCTGTACTCTAAATCAAAGTACATATACTTAACCAATCCAAGTACACACAATACAAGTAAGGATTCAGAAGAAAACAATGTATAAATGGGAATCAAATTAGAGAAAGCTAGAAAACGAAACATTTTGAATTACAATTTGCTATAATTAGCTATAAGATATCTTTTTGATAAAATAATTGACTATATAATTGAAATATCAATTGAACTAATTTTTTAAACCGGCTCTGAATTTGACTCCGGTGCCTGGCAACCATGATATCCCATCAAGAAATCGACCGACTGTGAAGAAAGCGGCAGTAGAAGCATCCCTAATTATATGATAACCAGGCCATCGAACCCTGCCAGAAATCGACGCTCCAGGGCCATAATTCTTGTACTCGCCGTACCACAGAGTGCCCAACGCAAAATCCCCATACCATTCCAGCCACCCTCTGGGCTGCACCATCGAACTCATGTAAGTATTCATGAAAACAGTCCTGGAATACTGTTTCCAGGGTCTGCCCAAATACGTGGGCCGTGTGGCGTAAACATAGCTATCCTGGATAGAAAATCCAGTGCTCTGATGAGGGTCCTTCCTGCCTTGTGCTGTGATGGTGACTTTTTGCAGCGGCAATGGCTCCCTTGTGAAGATCTTGCAGTTCTGGAGGACGGCTGCCCCATTGCCGAAGATGAAATCTATGGTGCCGGAAATGCTGCACTCGCGGTAGAATTGGCGGAGAGAGTGGGCATAGAGTGTGTCTTGGTAACCTTCCATGCTGCAGCGGTAGAAGGCTGATTGGTCCGAGTCCACACGCAGGGCCACCCCCTGGTGTTTTTCTGGTCCTGCCGTGTTGCGGAATGTAATGTCCCTTGCTATGAATCCCTTGCCCGAAACAGCTACAAAATTATGCATGCATGGGATAGGTATTCATTAATATATATAAATGTCATAATGAAGTGGCTGAAAGACCAAGGATATATTCTGGAAAATGAACACAAACGTTTGAACTTTAAAATGTAGGAGAAATAATTACCAACTGTAGCCGTTCGGAAAGTAGTCCATCCCTGCATGAAATTACGATTACCAGTAATAATAGTCTGGCCTATTCCGTCGCCCACTAGCATGATATTCGTCTTCTTCTTCTTCATATCTATATTCTCCTTGTAAACTCCCTTCTTCACGTATATCACATGCCTCCTGTTACTATAACTTGGAGCCTCAAATATCGCCTGCGCTATGGAACGATACTGCCCACTTCCATCCAAGGCCACCACCGAATCCACATGCATTCTTCCATTTGGATTGGAAACAAGAAGCTCCTTATCGCCATCAGTCATCCATTTTGGGAAATCCCTGCTGTTTCCATTTTCATGAATATCATCAGTATTGGCATTAGTGTTATTATTATTCCTTGGTGGTTTGAAAGGCAGGCTATGCATTTGGGTATACAAAGTTAACACATTGCCAATGAGTTGAGTTACTTGCGAGAGACTTCCCCTTATGAAGTGGTCGAGGCGTCGATCAGTGCCCTCAAACCCTTCAAGACAGGTATCTTGGTTGCTTAGAGCAGCACTTAGCCAGGCCTTTAGGTTTCCCTCTGAGTGAGGGTCCTTGAAACCAGCACGAATCTTTCTCATTTCTCCCAAGGACCACGCCAGTTCAGATACTGAGAAATCTAGTAGTTCCTTGCAGTCATCGATGGCTATTTGCTCGCGGTAGCTTATGGATAAGGTGTTGAATTTGGTGAGGGCGTCGATGGCTGATCTTGTCTCGTTAAACGTGTTCTCGAGGGCCACCTTGAGGACTGCGGCAGGGGTGCGGCGGCCATGACTTTCGATCCTAGACTGCATGTTTGAGAGACATGAGTCTTGATTATCAATTTTGTCACAGGCTCGAATGATCATGGCTTCAAGGGTTTGGTTTTGTGCAATTATTCCATAGGAGAGGAAGTGAAAAGAAGACAAAAGGAAGGAAACCAGAAGGAAATTGACAAAAGTAGCCATTGATTGTGTGCACGCAAAGAAGGGTGTTGTTTTTTTAACTGGAAGACCTATTTATATTCTGTTTTATCCAGAAACAGAATGATGGGATTGCTTGTCATGGATGAAAATCAAGGGAAAGGAATGTTTTCTACAAACTATACTTTAATTTTTCTTTTGGCAAAGTTCAAGTTATGCTCCCTTTTCTACCTATAAAATATGATTCTCTCGAGGAAATTTTTTATTCACCCTTGAGATGGATCAATAAGTTTACTACGTCATTGACGGTGGATGTGTATTAATGGAGCTAGTAGGAACCTCAATAAATCTTGTTGCATGCACAAAAAGAGGTTGGATTGCAGGTCGCTCAAGGAATTGTCTTAATATAATGTTCAAGTGAGACGGATTCTAAAATGTCTACCCTAGTTCTAAAAATAAATATGCTCATGTCTTTTTCGTTCTGTCAGCATTCACTATATAGGATCTAAAAGGATGCACGCATGTTTTATTCCATTATTATAAACGAGCTCACTTTTTTCAACAAAGAAAAAGAGGGAAAAGAAACTAAATAAAGAATACAACTTAGTCCTACCTACCTAATCAGCAATGAATTTATTGTTTTCTTGACATACTTAATTTGTTTATCAGTTTTCAATGTCTTCGATATAATGAAGCTTTATTTTTTTTTACCTTTTTTGGTATAAGTTAATATATTTATACATACACTCGCAATTCTACCAAGCGCATTAATAAAAGTGAACAGGGGTGACAAAAGATTTGCCCTGACACCATGGCTTAAATTCAATACAATTATTTTTGAGTTGGATTGGATTTAAAATATTTTAATTGGGTTTAGATTGGGTTAGATTTGGATGAATTTACTGCATGGGTTGAGTTCATTTGCGCTTATTTGAGCTTTGAGTTATTAATTAATGGACTAAAAGTATGATGAAAATGGGCCGTAATAAGTCTAACCTTATAACAAGAACAAGAACTAGAGTAAGTTTTATACTTTTATTATAAGAGTTTTAAGGAATGATCCAGTTATTTTACTTGCACTATGTTTGGTTTAAGGGTTTTGATAAGAAAAGGAAAATATTAGAGAAAAGAAAAAAAATATATATATATATACATACTAGAAAGGGAGCCCGTGCCTTGCGTGGTGCTATGCTCATGGAGATACATGATATTTTGTTAAATAATAATAGCTTTACATAAATATTAAATAAATAATTTTATTATAACCAGTTATGAAAGTAATATGGCCAGATAATAAAAAAATAACATGAACAATAACAACATAATAACTAAGAGAGAACTAAAGCATAAAGCATTCAAAGTAGTTCAATTATAAATGAAACAGCATTTCAATACACACAAATTTCCAATATGTTTGACAAAAGCAATAACATTAACTTACAAAAAAAAATAAAAATGCAAAGATAATCATTTGTTTGCAGAGCAGGACAAAAGAAATACTAATGAAAATGTAGATAAAATGGCCAAATATATGAAAGGCAAAGATTTTAAAACAGCTAGGCAGCAAGCTAGAAAGCAAAATGTATTTGCAGTTATCAATCATGCACCAATGACATATTCCAATGTGAAATTGGGCTTGAATCATGGATTAATTTAGTTCTCCTGGTGCAAAAATATGCGCATTAAATATGTTAGTATCAGTTTGGATCCAAAGCACCCTCTTGGCTATTCTTTTGTAAGCTTTTTTAAAAATACTATCAAAATTTTCTTACCAAATACTATTATCATACAAAGAAGCAATGGATAGATTGTATTCTGTAAGCCCAAAGCAAATCTTTAAGTTCCTGTTCTGGTCATTTTGGAATATCTTCTTAACTTTAGTAGGAACAAGAAAATATTTTCAGTGTAAGTAAATTAAATACAAAAGACTATATTATATTGATAAATTGTAGTTTAGAATTATGTGTACCTTGTATTAGCTTTTGATAGTGTAGTTTGACCAATATAATTTCATCCCATAAAAGTTCATAGCCTTTCTATGGTTTGATGCTCCATAAACATTCAATATTGCACTTTTGACATATACTATCACAAATAAAAATGTTAAGATGTAGCAAAGCATAAATCTTAATCTTGCAAGGTTTAATATAATATCAAAGAAAGAAATGTTTAAATATAAGTAAGCAAAAATTGTAGCCTTAAGTTGAGTATGGCTTGTTACACTTACCATTCTCTTGATAGGATGCATTGTTTATGAGCTCAATTAGTTTTTTTGTTCTAGGCCCTTCACCCCAACTGAAATGCACTTCCTTTCCTTTTTGATCAAAAACTCTTGCATTTATGATGTTGAGTCTTGTGTGTTGAATAAGAACTCAATAATTATCTTACCTTGAACAAAACTATTCCACCCATTACCAATAGTTCCATTTCTCAGCCAAGTGCGCCACACTTTGTTATCATACTGCATGTATATATCATGCTCAGTTTAAAGACTTAAAGATTAAATTAAGGCCAATGGTCAATCCTATTTCATTTCGATAAGATCATTAATCAAACAAGACTATAATAGTTATAAAATAAAAAGTATAAATTTGAACAACTTAACTAGACTTACCTAACAAATTCTATCTTTTACAAACAATAGATATAGACTAACTCCTAAAAAATAGTAGAAGAAAAGAAGTTATGTAATGTTATTCTTAAAAATGGAAGATTAAAAGGAAAATAGTAACTATATATTTAATACTAGTGATCTATAAATATACCTGAATGTTCTAGAATTGCATCAATTATGTCTGTGTAAGAAATTAATCAAATAAATTCATGTTTTTTGTGTAAGAATAAAAAATAACTCTATCTTTATATTAAAAAAAATAGATATGATATGACATGCATTTATCTATACGATCATTATCAATATTTATAGGCATCTCTTTTGTATCATGTTTAAACATAGAGTGTAAATGAGAAATAAATAATGAAGTAGTTATTAGATTGAAATAATGAAATTCACTTAAAGTTAGAGTAAAAATAATGCTTAATGGCTGTTACAAAATTACCTCTAGGGAGATCATGCCAAGGTTGGAGTTAAGCTAGTTTTCAACCTCTTGCATTTCTTTCCATGACATATTTAGATTGAAATGATATTTGTCTTTATAGGCAAAAGCAAAAAAGGGCTCAATTGTGAATGTATAATGATATATTGTTCGAACTAGCCCTATAACTGCTAAAATATAATCTTTACTTGAACTTTGTAAGTAGTAGTTTGTTTCCATTATTTCTCCCAAATGATTTTGGTTTGAACCTTAGTTCTTTTTATAAACATAGTGGCTTCTAGTTCTTCCATGTGTAATTGTTAGAGATGAACGTAATTAGGTGAATTGCATTTGTGATACCCCTAAAATTTGATATTTTGAAAAATAAGAAATTGAGAAATCAAGATATTGATTGGTTGGAATTTAGGGCTCGAAAAATAAATGAAAAAGACTTAACTACAAGAATTTTGAAAGTTTTGGGGTTAAATTGCAAATAGGCAAGACTTGATTGGATCACATTTTAGAAGTTTTTGGGTTTGCACGGAATACTTTCTTAGTCAAAAGGGCTAAAATAGTGAAGCAAGTAAGGCACTATGATCCAATTATCCAAACTATAAAAGGATGAAATTAACTAGTGCTCACAAGCATACCAAGGATCAAATCATGCTACGGATTCAAATTTAGTGAGAGCATTACTTTGAAAAGCAAAATCTGAGAGACTTGTGAACTCTTTATAGTTCTAGAAACTGTCTACAACTGGTGTAGTTGGAAGAGTGTAAAAATCACCCAACCCAACTTCCTCCAAAAATTTTTAAAAAATTACTGGATCTTCTCAATGCCTTGAAGAACTCACTATAAAAATTTTGGATCAAAAATCTTTCTAGAACTCCCTTGAGAAATTCTCCAATTGGACTCTGAGCAGATGGACCTCCAAAACAAGCAAACTCTCTTGTTTGCCTCTATTGTTATAATCCACACATCAATTAGATCTTCCAAAATCTCCAATCTATAAGCTGGAATAAGAAAAGATATTTTTAGTAGTGGAGGTTGATATTAAATAGGGAAGAAGAAGAAGAGAGTA